>JAHLSL010000218.1:57750-79784 GCA_025920805.1 Petroica traversi | reverse complement strand
GCTGGCCTGGACTAGAACCATGCTGGGGAGCATGCCAGAATGTAAAAGTATTAGGAATCTGCACGCCAGTGTTCAAAAATATATTCTGGTTTGGTTTAGTCTATAATCACAGACACAGCCTTTTTGATTAAGGCTCATGTGTATTGCCTAGAGTGACAAAGTACTCTTGATTTAGGTCATGTGCTAAATGAGTGGTATGTATGTTTTTTTAGAAAAGAATACCAAAATTTGGATGAGTCTTTGGGTTCACACATGGACGTGTGTCTTATTCTTATTCACTTTAATTACACATTTGAGTGTCTTAAGTGGTTTTGAAAATCAAGACAAATCTCTTCAGTTTGGCACTAGACATAGCTTCCCATTCCTCATTAAAAGTGTGATACATCGTTTTTATATGTAAATGAGAGGATTAAAAAGAAAAGTTTGCATGATGCCACAATTATGGGAAATAAAGGCAACTTCATATGAAATCTGTTGTCCTCTCCTACTGCAGTCAAAGTATAATTGTTCTTTTTCTCTCAGTTTTCTTCTCATTTTTTTAAATTATTTGTATACATTTACTGGGAAAATATGGAAGAATAAAAATCTGATTTTTTATTTTTACAGAGAAGCAGCTTGTTAATGCAGTTATCTCCCAAGTCTCATAACAGTTGTATTTTAGACTTCATCACTTGTGAACTCACATTAAGGGATAACCTGTGAATGTAATTTTTCACCTCTTTACCTTTGTTCAATGGGCCAGTCAGTGTCTCTTGCTCTTCATCTTTTCCTGGATGATATCAAACTTTTCAGTCAGCTGGTGAATCAGCCTTCAAGAAACCAGAGAATACTCGATCCAAGAACAGCCTGGTGGAACATATCTAACCAGTAGTTTGCTCTGATGCCTTTTTCCTGGTCTTAGGGAAAACTAAGCTGGACCATGGTCAGAGGATTGGGGGTCATTACCTCGGTATTTTAATCAGGATCCTGTTTGATGCATCCACTTCACCCAGGTGACACGCATTGCAATGCACTCCCACCGTCAATCACGTACACAAGTTCTAGACTTTACACATTAGCATATCTAACAAGGGAGCCCAATAATGGGGCTGGGGTGGGCTAGCCTCTAGTTCACAGAATCTGTTCTACTAGGGGACCTTGGCTTCTCAAGATAACAGAATGTTTGGTCTCCCTGGCTCTGCAGTTCTGGGTGTTTAGTCTCAGGTCCTGCAGAACACTGACAGAACACTAAGCACTAGACTAAGTGAAGGGTTACAAGTATGCATGCTAATACTTGTGGATACACATAAGTGCGTAAAAGGAATATAAAAGAAAAGGCAAAAATCATATTGGCATCAGCTCTAACAAGATAATAGATCAAAGAAGTGTTATGCACTCAAAATGAATACAAAATGAATACATTTTGATGCATCAAGAGCAATAACACAAGGAACAGAATTTTTCATGTAAGGAATTGCTGTCATGTGAGTGTGTCAGCATTTCAAGACGTCTTACACTAAATTTCTAATTGAAACCCAGGTTGAGGCAATCCTTCATTTCATTTATGTCTGGTAAAAGTTCATTGCTTTCCTGAATCTGATCCTAACTAATTTCTGAAGGAGTCCATTTCTTTGCTGTTCCAGATAGTTATCAGCTTTTTTTCTGGGTGCTTACTTCAAAATACCAATGCCTTGGTTTAGCAGAGAACTGAACTCTTACGACTGCCAACATAGGTGCTATCAAAGCAGACATACATCTACTTGAGATACTATTTAGAGACCTTATCTAGTTTCTCAGAGAGTTAACAACTGACTTTCTCCTTTCAGACAAGAATATTTCTCTTCCCAGTTTCCCTTCAGCTCAGTGACTATAAAATCCTGCCCCAGAAGTTCTAATCCAGAGGAGGTGAACTTTTTTCTGGTCTGTCAATATTTATCGTCGTGACTTTTATTCGCATATCTTACTTCAGACAGATAAAAGGCAATGGGAGTAAGAGGGATATTAAATGCAATAACTAAGCTGTAAAAATGTGGTTACAGAACTCAGCAGCTATAATAGATCTTCTGCAGCACTTAAGACCATTCTAAAGATGGCTACTGTGAATTAGTAACAAAACAAGGGCTTGTTTCAAGCCTTTCTGTATCCCTGCTGACAAATGCTGGCTTTCGTGCAGATGCATGTAATATGTGCACCTATTTGTTTTTTGCCTGCTGAAGAGTCCTGAAAACATGCATCATAGTCTGTACTACTGGGTCATGCTCTGTACTGCATACATGTAAATTGCAGGAAGTATATGCATATGTATTCATGTATGTTTTTATAGGTACTATGTGCTACATTTAGTGTATGCCATGCTGTATGAAAAAATCCCCCAAAACCACTTGCAAAAAGGCCATCACTGTCACAAGAGAGTAGGGGCTCTGAAATATAGACTAATTTTTTGCCATACACAGGATTCTTTTTGAGTGTGTTTTTCTATTCTTTTCACACATTCATTATTTGCAGTAGCTACTGAAATATTGCAGACGGAATGTCTTCTTTTTGCTTTATGAAACTTTGTTAGTGTTTTATCAAAAGGCAAAATGACAAGAATAACTATATTCTAAGAATCACTTTCAGATTCTGAACAATGTTTATTTGTTTTTGATAAGATATATTTGAACATTTGAATTTTTACAGCTATTCACTATAAAGGATTCATTAACAGCCTAAATTAAGAGTTTAACTTGATTACTAAATATTGTAATGCACTCAGTTAAAGCTAAATGCAGGAACAGAATTTGTGATGCGTGCTATTGTAAAGGTTGTGTGAAATGGAGCCTAAATTACCTTTAGTGCATCAGTTGTCTTTTTCCCTCCTGATTGTCTGTTTTTCAAATAAAAATCCAAAGATTTAAATAGACGTAAGTTAACAGTAAAAAATGAGGGTCACCAAATCAGTTTCAGACTTACTGAGAATCAAAGATAATTCCTCAGCTAACTGTTCCCCAGCTTTTATCTTCTGATCACTATTTTAAAATGGACTCACAAATTTAAACACTACAGAAGACCTAGAATTACTAGAGAGGCTCACAGATGGTTGCAGAACAGTTTCAGAAATCTTAAAACTCTTCCTCTATAGGCACACCTCTTCTGCCTAGTTTTTGGGTTTGCTGCCTATTCACACTAGCAACAAACACTTGCTTGAAGTGTTGTAGACAAATAGCCTTTCAAACAGACAGTGGAGATCCATTAGCAGTGGAGATCCATTGAAATGCTGTATGGAAACATATTTTCTTTTGAACTACTAAACACTGTGACAATCTGGATGGCTCAGAGGCATAAAAGGACATCTTTGTATTCTCAACCTGAAGTTCAGTGTCTGTCTCATCCCTAAATGACGACTGCTGACCATGTTATTTACTCCTGGATAATTTAAAATATGCTTTGAAACTCCAGAGAGCCTTCAAGCTGCTGTACAAGTTGTCAGTGGATGCTAGACTTCAGCAGAAAGCTATAAGATCTATTGGGAATGTGTGGTAAGTATGGAGATTTCGATGGTAACAGCATGAACGCAATTTGGGAACTGATGCTAACAGGCAGCACAATACACATCCAAGATAATTATTAAGTATTTCAAAAAAACTCCAAAAATGAAAAAGCTGATTTCCTCAATATTTAAACAGTCTGATTTATAAGAGATTCTGAAAACATTTCAAAAATTGAAAGCTGTATGGTATTTATAATAAACACACAATGTAAGCCAGCTTATTGATGAACACACAGAGTGGCATTTTCACCTTATGCATGGTAACTGAGAGCCCTTACAAGGAATTTGCATTACTGAGGAAACCCTTTCCATTGATAATTGTCCTGGGTTGGCCATATGACCTGTTTGTATCCCCAATCGTCCTCTTGCTTATGCTGGACCTTAAGTTCTGCAGCTGTAAGTTGTCCCAGACAGACAGAGAGTGAAGGTGGGGGGAAAAAAAACAAAAAACCACTCACTGTTTGTCTGCAGGATACCTTTACTCCTACTCCTATGAAGCAAGGCTATGTTCCAGCGGACAGTGTTATCTCTTTTCTTTTTCTTTTTTTTTTCTGTTTTTTTTTTTACTCTCTCTGGTGTGGGTGCTGGAAGAGCTCACAGCGGAGGGTTTTTCTTCGGATTTTTCCCGGCTTTTTGCAGGGAGACACTTTGTTTCTTTTGCTGGGTATTTTTTTTTCCTTTTTCCCTCTTCCTGGGACTGGCTGGCATCGCGTGGGCCCAGGACACCAGGGAACCCCCGGGGGGCCCACCCCTCACCGACTTCTACAACCGGGCCCGGCAATCGGCCCCCCCACTGGAGAACTGAACCGGACTCAGACGGACTCTGAATCTACCATCTCTTCAGAGGAAGGAGAGGTTTCATTGTTTTCATATTATCCAAATTTGTTTTCTATGCTCGTGAATATTCTATTTGTTAAATAAATAGTTTTTTCCACTTTTCTCTAAGGAAATTCTTCCCGGACTTGTAGGGGGAGGGGTGATTGGAATCGGCTCTCCCTAGAGGAGACCTCCTCCCAGAGGTTTCCTCCTAAATATTTGCCCTAAACCAGGACAATAATATATGTGAAACAAGAAGTATGATGGATCTCCTAGACTTCCTACTTCCTCTACATACACCAGCATTTTTTATCACTTATTTTCGGAAATATTCAAATGCAAAAAACTAATCTTCACCCACATAAATAGCATCTTTGAGGGAAAAATATAATCTTTAAATCTGTATCAACGTTGCCTAAATCAGGACAAAAGCTTGGGGTTTTTTTCCTGACATTTTTTCCTCTTTGTCTCTGTTAATTTATAAGCAGATGCACTGAACATTATACCGGTAACAGGAGATCCTGCTCTTATGGCAGTCTGAGATATGCTACCTAGGTGCAACCAAACCTCCATGAATGCACATGTATCCATGTGAGATGCGTTAAATATAGTGCATCCTGATTTCACACACAATTCTTCATCAGTGAAGAGGTAGAATAAGCTGCCAAATCAAAATTAAGTTTGAAACAAACAGGATGAGACATCTGAAGCCTCTGAATGCTTTTTTTCTCTTTGTGGGTTTTTCATACAGTATTTCAGATCACTTTTACCACCCAGTTAGGAGTATTTTAGCATAACTGTTATTAAAACATTCAGAAAACACCAGAAGTCAAACTCTAAGGTGTTGTTTTGGTTGTTTCATTGTTTGGGATTTTTGGGGGGACCTCTTGGGACTTCTTTGGAGGGAAAAACTCTAGCAACAACGAGCAAACTGTGCCCTTAATGAAAGATTTATCTGAGGGAAAAGACAGAAATGTGAGTCTGGACATCAAGACACAGAACTTCAGCTCTAGAAAAACAAAAAAATGGAACGAAAGGAGAATCAGGATCCTTTCCCTCCCTACGGCTACATTGAAACAGCATTTGGTACAACCTCAGTGGACCTGAATTTTCAGGCCAAGTTACATCCACACACTGCATGGGCCTGAGGAACGAGTGAACATCAGTAGCTGAACATAGTTTAAAAAAAAAAAAATCAAGTACTCCCACATCCCTAAATCACCTCAAGAATGGAAGATTGGTCCTTTCATCCTTCCTCCCTTTCCTCACATGCTCTCGAAATATCCTTGTTTCTTTAACCCTTTCCCCTCCTATTCAACTTTCAATGTGTACACTCAAATGCAGATTCTTGTTCTGTCTTCCAGCTGAATTTAAAAGAACTTCCATTGCCCTCAAAAAAAAAGTATATTCAATATATGTTCAGAATAGATTTTAGCCTAAAAGCAACATTCAAACTGGTCAGCACTGTAGAATCCTGTTTCTAAAATATAAAATTTTCCACTCATTCAGCATATTCTAACTTCCAGTGCCTTGTGTAGCCTTGTTTTTGACAAGTCTATCAGATGCAAAATGGGCTTACCCCAATACCACAGGTGTATGGTAGAAAAGACAATTTTCAAGCTATGAAGAAGCTTTTAGGTACATCTTGCGAACAGGAAAGTACTTTGTTGCAATACTAATATGTGCAGAGTACTCTCTCACAAGGATCATTTAACCTCCTGAAGCATTTCAATTTTTAAAAAATAGAGCAGTAAGTGGTTTCCTTTGTTTGGTAATTCTAGCAAATGCACACTCACTAACATCATAATGTTTGTTTTTATGGGACAGATTACAAAACCAGCACATATACTGTTCTGAGTTAATTAAAACACTAAAAAACCAGCAGCTGCAAATACCGAAATTCTCATACCAATAAGAGTTGGAATGTGACATTATCACTTTGGCAGTGAGTTACAAATTTTAACATACAAAAGTAAACAGATTTACATGGCCAGGAATGTTGTTACCTTTTTAGGGATTCTGTGGAGTTCCGATTCCTGGAAGGAACATTGTCCATATCAGAAACATCGATCCATGCAGTTTTCACATTCATTAGATCAGGGCTGTATATGCCCTGAATGTTGACCAAAATAATCATTACAGCAGAAAAAAAAATGTGTTGGAACAAAGTTTTCTGACTTCAAAGAGACTTTGACCTGATTTTTAAGGACTGACATGTATCCAGAAAGAAAAATTAGACAAAAATATTATACAGAACAAGACAACAAACTCACTAATTTCCACATTATTATGAACATCCAATTGCATTATTAAATAATTCATAGTTCAATTTGGTCCTTTAAAATAAACCAACTATATCCAAATTCACAAACCCAATAAGAAATTATAAAGGATGACAATATTAATAAAGGATGAAGTTTTATTTATCTCTGTAAAAAAAGGGGTTATTACTAGTTTTTTTCTGGCTTTTTCAAATAATTTCAGTTCAATAACTTTGATCATTTATCTCGTGCTTTTAAGATGATAGCATGATAGTGAGACAGTATTTGTCTTAGATCAGCACATTCAAATGCTCATGGAAGCACTTCTTTCTCTCCATCTTAGCTCAGTGAAATGCAGAAAATATTCTTGTAACAAGAGAATTCCTAATGAGGATTTATGGCTCACAATATTTAAGTCATCAAAGCACATTTTGTTGCTATAGTAACAATAATCCTTCACACACAATATGTAAAGAAATGTGTCTAAAATAATGTATTCTGTATTCATTCTAGACATTCATTCCAGAGGTTTCCTCCTAAATATTTGCCCTAAACCGGGACAGTAGGTAATCTTTTCAATCTTCTAGCCATCCTTGTGTTTGGAAGAATTTTACTTTAGTTTCTTAAAGGAGTATCTCCTTTAGAAGAGGTGAGAGCAACTGCTTATTTTGCTATAAAAACACTTTATGGAATTGTTTGCTCACTCAACTGGTAAACAAAATTCAGCAAAAACCTGGACTGAGAGCATATAAGAACTTTAAAGAAACAATGTGTGACTTGGGATATCAACCATACAACGTTCAGAGACTAAATTGTTGTTTCCAATGTTTCCTTCAGTATTACAGATTATAGTGGAGCACTGATGAAAAATATGGAAAGCATCATGAGCAAATGACTATATTTCATCAAGTGGCATTTTCTCAGAAGCATAAGAGAGTTAGCAGCTCCCTCTGGAAGAAAATGCTGCTTTTCATGAGGCAAGACTATTGGGAAATTGGTGAAGTTCTGAATTTAAAATGCCGTAGCAATTCCACAATAATTCCCTAAGTGAATATTTTTATTTTCCACTGAGTGCTAAAAACATTTAACAAAGTCAAATGCCACATCAAGATGATTTAAAACGCTGTCTGCACTGCTTCCCTAACACAACATTAGCAAGGAGAAACTACTACAGAGAGCCATTAGTGGGACTGGAAAAGCAGGGAGCATGAAAGGTCATAAACCTTCAACTCTAACACCCTGGGGAACAGGATGGGCAAATACCATACGAAACGTCAGAAACATACAATGTGGCAATTTGCCCAGGCAGGGCATGAAGGGAGGGTGGTGTAATCTACAGGTAAGTCCACACCTCAGGTAAGTGCTTAGTGCTCAATGCTCTCTGCCATAATGGTGGACCTTCGACTTAGAGCTAAAACCATTGTGCCTACTGAGACAGCCCTTGCTTCCACCCAGATAGAACTGGTAAGGAAGGAGATGTCTGTACAGGTGGTAGCTTGCAATAGATACCCAGTTACTCCTCGTGGAGAAAAGGCAGTACCTGCACAGTGTACACAGGCTGATGACTGTGGCTAGATTACAAGAGACACTTAATAGGCTGTGCAGTGTTAGAGGGGCTGAAACAGAGAGGATGTGTGATTTCAGAACCATAGACCTATGATGGATACCACTGAGCATGAGGCACCTTGGACCCTGATGGCCCCAAACACAGGGCTCCAATTCAACCTCCACCCTCCAACAACCAAGCCAAAACCAGATATGATGCTTTAAAAGCTTTAGATGTCTATGAGCAAGACCAACAACTAGCAGTGCATGGTGGTTTCTGTGAAAAGAAACACATAATGGGTGACTGACTCTGTTATGGGACACTGAGGGACCAATCTGCTGGCCTGATAGACAGTTGCAAGAAATATGCTTCCCACTGGGGGATAGGATAAATGATGTTTTGAAGAGGGCAGAAAACCTTCATGGATCAAGGGAACTCCTAGTAAATCTATAAGGCAAGAAAGAAATTTATGGGATTTAAATTTTCCTCACCATGTGAGAGGACTAAAAGCACATCAGGGTATGTAGGGATGCAATGAGAAAGGACAAGGCTTGGACCTGAATCTGGCAAAGGACATCAAGGACAACAAGAAGGACTTCTCCAAGTAGTCCAGCAGCAAAAGGAAAAATAGGAAAAATGTGGAGTCATTGCTGAATCAGAAGGGTGTTCTGGTTACAGAAGACACAGAGAAGGTAGAATCAATGAATGCCTTCTTTGTCTCAGTCTTTATTGTTGAGGTCAGCCCTCAGAAGTTCCGGTTCTTGGACATAAGAGAAGGCCAGAAAAAGGAAGTCTTCCGGTTGGTCAGGGAGTTGGGTTAGCAATTGGCAAGGCAGTTTAAACACCCATAAATCCATGGACCCTGATGGGCTACACCCATGATTGCTGAGGCAACTGGCAAATGTGTATCTGCCACTCTCCATCATCTTTGAAAAATCACAGAGAATGGGAGAGGTGGCTGATGACTGAAGGAAGGCCAGTGTTATTCTCATCTTCAAAAAGGGCAAGAAGGGCAACCTGCTTCCACTGCTGTGACAGGATTATTCCTCGTACAAGCACAGTCCTAGATAGTCCGTGGGGCTGTTTAAAAACAACAGAAAAACCTAAGTGGACTCATTTAATCTGAAAGATACACTTATTGTTATAAAATGCCTTTTCTACAGGAGTCCAACATAAAATCTAGGTATCATAAAAATTGCAGTGATGCAAATCTGAGAGGATTTAAGAGGATCTCAGGAACAATGCAGGAAGTTTATAAATTATCTGCCTAGTGGTCAAATTTCCCAAGTCAACATAAACTTGCAGCTATTCAGAATTGATCCTCAAGAAAGCAAACAGTGGCAAAAATCGTCACATTTCTGCTTAGACAATTTAGTTATATAACTCCATGCTTCAGTAACATCTATTCTCTTTTGAACACAATTTTACCATTGAAAAACAGGCAACTACTCTGGAAAATATGATTCTGAACTTTTATCTTTTTGAGGCCAGGCCTTGAATTCTTTGAAAGCAATATGTGGAAGAGGTACTAGAACTGGATGGTTTTTTACAAGGCAAAAAAATTGAAGAGGGACTTTTGGAGGAAGGGAGATTTTGTAGGAAATGAGATAAAAAACTGCAAATAATCCTAGACAAAAATTTCAAATATTTCAATATGTTTGATTTCATTATGTCTTTAGTATTGTTTTGCTGTCTATTCTAGGTAATTTCAAACCCCTCCCCTTCTCAGCCTATAATTTCAGAAAAAAAGGCTTTTATTCCAAAGTTGTCTGGCAATTTAAAAGAATAGAATTTTTTCCAAAAGTGAATAATTCATATATTAAATATCAAGTTGCAATTATTTTTATTCGAACCAAGTACATCTAAGTTAATATTATTAAAATTCTGCATAATTATATTAAACCTTATTGCAAATTTCCTGCAAATTGTCAACCTGGTCAAAATCATTCACTTCTAATATATATATTAAAAAAGCCCCGCATTTAATAATGAATCAGAGAACCTAAACAGGCTGTAAATAAAATTCAGCAAGTTGTTAGTTTTGCTGGGATCATACTACCCACAAGCTTGTTTGAGTGGTCTTATGGGAACGAAAAGAATTCTCCTCAATGAATAGCTGATTCTTCTTGTGAATAATAATTGCTGCATTGAAGGCATTTTATATGGGTTTTGAACAAATTCTTGCATAAAAATTAACCTCTGGAGAAGTTCACATATCAAATATACAACAAATTTCAAAAAATGGAAAAAGTGCTATTCCTACTGTCAAATGAAATATCTTCTGCCTTTTCTTACCCTTGACCATTAAAAAACCTTGGGGTTTCATAACTTCATAGCACAGATGAATACTAGTGTCAGGATAAATGAGTCCTATCAACAAAATAGTATTTATGGGAGTCTCAGATGGGTCGTTGAAGAAAAATTTTCTGCAAGTGTAGTGGCTTTGAGAAAAGCAATTGCACCCTGAGGCATCTTCAGCTACTTTCCCTTACCTGAAGGTCTCTCTGGAAATTCTTCCTTTCAACAATCCCCAATAATCCATGCATATGTGAAATTCTCAAACAAACTTTAGCGATTTTTCTTTCTTCATAGGCCAGCACACTTTTGGGGGGATGGGGGGGAGGGGGTTTTGTGCTGCATAAAGCATCTCAGTAGTTTTTATTAGAAGAATTGTTAAAATATTCATTGTTTTGTAGTCCTAGAGCACTTAACTTGGCCTAAATATAATTAACCACACTCCTCAGTACAAGTTTGACCTAAAAAGCAACCTGGGGGAAAAGAAAATTTGAAATACCCAACATTATAAATATTTTAAATATACAAGGTATAAATGTTTTAACACATGCTCTAATGCTGTTTTTTTCACATGAACGGAAGTTATTCTGCATCACTTATGTACATCACGAGACCTGAATGGTCTCAGGTGGGGCCCACATGGTTTAAGGATATATTCCCTTGCAGCTCTTGCTTTGAGGTAAGCTCAGAATGGGGACAGAAGCCAAATATCATGGAAGAGAGATTCCTACACTTAAGGACTCAGGGGCACACTGAGCTCCAAAAGTTACTGCCATATGTCTAATTTTGGAGAGGATTCTGGTTGTCTGATGTAGCAGGAGGTGGTGATGGTGATGGGAAAGGGCCTACAGAACTCAGTTGGATCTGTGCAGCATGAAATCTCATTATACCCCAGAGCATTAAAAGTACTTATTGTTCGTCTGTGTAAATTGCAAATAAAAGTTGTTGAAAATAACAATGTACAGGTTTTCCATTTACATTCATGGAAACCAAGCATGCTTCCAAAGTAAACAAACATTATAATTAGAGAATATAAGTAGTTATAGAAATGAAGGCTGACCTTAAATATCCTCTTTGATTTTCATTTTTTTAATTAAGTGATACAGTAATAATGTTATTCTGTATAATTAGGAATCTGTTGCAAGCCATAAGAGGTGAGATTTTGAAGGAGTTTTTGATGCGATAAAAATAACCTCAAAATATATGCTTAGAAATACTTCTTGCCCTCTCTTGCCAATTCATTCAATACCTCTAAATGCACATCAATACAGATAGAGAAAAAAGTGCATTCAGGAAGATGATAAAGAAAGAGATGGTAGTGGGTGTGAGAAGATCATACTGTTTCCTTTGTTTGTATTGCATAAGAACATGTAAGAAAAGCTTTTCTAAAATCTATGAAAGTTTAGGTAGGGTCAGGAGGTCAATGACCATTGTGATACTCCTGAGTCACTCGTCAACTCAGATTTCCAAAAGAGCCTCTTGTTTTGGGCTATTATTAAATCTGATGTGATGTCCTTTGAGATTCAACAAGCACAAATAATGTCATGCTGATAGATTACTTGAAATTTAATAAGTAAAATGAGCTAAAAAAGAAATAATATACAATTTGCCTTTTCAAAAGTCACCTTGATTCATGACTTCTGTCTAATTGAGACATTAAACAAAGTCATGCTTAAAGTTACTTTTAAGAAAAGTCTTTCTTCCTGAGGAATACACACTAAGTTTTCTTCTACACATGCACAAGAGGGACATTTCACCATAAATGTTGCATCAAATATTACCAACAGCCTTGCTTGTCTATGGTAGAAAGACGTAATGGAGCCCATGATGCAGCAATACTGATATAAAATACTCAGTTTTGCCTAGCCTCATAAAGCAGAGGGGGGGATGCAAAAAAAATTACAGCACTGAACTGACCACAGGTATTGCAATATGTCTCCAGTGACATAGCATGCATTCCTATTATTGATAAAAAAATAAGCACATCTATGTATTAGGAATTGTTCACACACCAGAATTTTGTAAAAAAGAAACATTTTTCAGAAAAAGTTCCTCTAATATGGGTATCTATTTTCCTCAATATTTGTTTTACTGGATTATTTTAACAACGACATCATCTAGTCACTAGAAGCTTCATGCCTTTGAATGTACCTAAAGAAAATTATCTAATCTGAGAAAAGATAGGACAAACCGATGCACACTTCTACAAGGACAAGGAGATATACTTTCAAAATTACACATAAATTAATATTGTAACAACAGCTAAATCAATGCAGCAATCTAAACCAATTTAAGTGTTCTATTATGCAAAATTGCAGTCATTATAAAAGAGAAATCAAAGACTATTGTTGAAATGGTTAAGCTATGGTTCTGCCACATCAGAAAATATTGATACATGAACAGTTTTCAAATGATAATTTGACAGGCTGGATAGGAAGGAATTGAATTGAAAGTATCTAGCACTAGGACTGTAGAGACAAAAGTCCTGATCCCAAACTGCTCAACCTATTTCTCAATATATTGCAACTCCATTCTATGGACTATGTGCCTATGCAGCAAAACACCCTCTTCATTTCTAATGTGTTATCTTCCCTGCAGTCAATAGACTGCTCGCTTCACAAGTGCTTTTCTGAATCAGTCCTGGAGGATTGAGCCTTTGGCCAAATGTTCTAAATGTTCCCTGAACAGTTTCTTGCTAGTAAAGCAAATCTCTGTTCATTTCTGAGGTAAAAATTTCACTTATAAAATGGCCTAGTACCAAGGATGTAATTTTCTCTGTGTTGTCTAATTACATAGCTTTTGTCCTTTATATCATTGGTCACCAATACATGCTGTGTAATTATGAAAAAATGCTTTTTCAGTTGGAAATCAGAATGTAGAATTGTAACCCACATGGTTCATAGTTTTAAGTTAAATTAAAATCCGATCTGAAAATTAAGCAGATTAAAATTTTTAAGGTTAAAATTTTTGGATTCATACCGTATTTTTCCAATTCTGCTTTCTCTTAAAAAGAAGCAGAAAAACTACTATGATTTCCCCAATACCTTGAATAATTGCAAAGAAATGATCTTGTAGGGTATCCTATGTTGAATGCTCTGTGAATGGAGAAGAAGCCTGTCAGAAATAGAGAACATTGAAAGTACAATCATAACATCTGAATTTCAGTTCTACTGCCATGATTCTTAATTACTTATTTCCTCCCTGCAGTTGTTAATCCTACCCAAACCTGTCTCTTTCTTCACAGACCAGAAAGGGTTTAAATGAGGTAAAAAGACAAGAAGACAGTGGTACCTTCTTCTTAGAAATCGTCAGCCATTCTGTAAAGGACAGCTTCCTGATCTTAGTCTTTCACCAAATTCTTCAAAATTCACATGCAGTTTGGAGCATGAATTGATATCTGTCATCATTTTATTTAAGGACCAAACTTTGACCCTTCCTGAGATGACCTTCTGGTCTGTGGTATCATGGGCATCAAATAACATTATGAGTCTTAACAGAGATTACTCTGGAACAAAGTCAGTGATACTATGTTTCTCTTAAGCATATGTTCTGAAAAGACAAACCATACATGACATCCACAAAAACAAATCTGTGTCAGACACACAGCAGCTAACAGGGGAGCAGCTAACTAAAGCTGAATATTGCAAGATGCATAAAAATAAAGCTTATAATTTTATCAATTTTGTCTTTCATCTTTGATGTGCTTAAAGATTTTGTTTTAATCCTGACTCCATGGCATATATAGCTTCCAGTCAACATAAAAATAAACTGCTTGTCATTAAATATTAAATTCCTTAAGGGGCAAATCTGTAAGTCTTTAATTTCTCTTTTTTTTTTTCCCAGCTGAAACTGGCACTACTCAAGGCTAGAGAAGCATTTGGAATCCATAAATTGAGATGAAACTAATGAGAGTTAAACTTGAGAAAAGAGTGTTTAAATAAATCCCAAAGAAGAAATTGCATGAATATGCCTACATGAGACAACATAGAGCTATTCATAATGAACTGGATTTTACACCAGAGGAAAATCATAGAAACATAGAGTCACAGAACCATGGCATGGTTTGGGTTAGAAGAGATCTTTGAAGATCATCTAGTCCAGCCCCACCTGTAATGAGCAGGAACATTTTTCAATAGATAAAAAAACTTTTACTTGGACCGTATTGCAGACATAACTTCATCTGCAGTCTGCCTCATCATGCACCTACCAATCCACCTGGGAAAATACACTAAACATTTTCAGAACTTTTTGAAGGTTGAAACATTTCATATGGCCCCATGCATTGAACAGTATTGACTGCACAGATGTTGTTTTAAAGTTATGCTCCCCAATGCATTCCTAGCTTTTGAAAAAGACTTTACATGGCTCAAACACAAGTTCTTGCCATAGGCCGTGCTTAGCACTATATTGATATGTTTATGCACAGTAAGCCAAAAGAGACTTCTGTTGTCCTATTTGGTAAACCTAGGCTTGTAGCCTCTCTAGAGTGGCATTCTGCAGTGAACTTCCTGAAATGTCCCCTCTATGCAACTCACTATCTGGGTACCTTTGACTTGGCTACAACATATTTTCTTATATTTCACTAGTACCTTCCTAATAATTCTGAAAGAAGTTCAGACATCAATAATGTTGCATGTGGTGACTTTTTTCTGTTTTCTTCCTACAGTATTGGACTACAAGTCTTTTCCTTTATAATATAGGGACCCCTTTACTTCAGTTTATTTTAAATATCATGTCAATGGAGACTAGCATCATTTTCTCAACTAAAATATGATAGCTGAGCTGGACATCCTTGTAAACAAGGCTGACAGAAACATTTTGTGTAACAATTTTTGAAGAAGTCTGTCAGAAATGAGCAGGAGAAAGGCACAGGTTGTAATTACCTTAGTATTTAACATGATGAGATATTGAAAACAATAATATTGTGATGGTTTAATAATTTTGCTACTGTCATCAATTGCTGCATGAGATCCAGGGATCCTGTTTAGTATCAGCAACAGAGAAGCTTTCAGCTGCAGTCATCTGGAGACACCTCTGTAACTTTCTGAGTTTCCAATAAACGTACTGTATCTTGAAAGAGGGAATATATCTCCCAGAGTGCCGATAATCAACTACTACAGACAGTGAAAAGCAAATGATGCTATAATTTTCAGAAAACACAACTTTACACAAAATATGAGGCTGAGTTATACTCATCTCCTACAGTCTCACATACAGGTATACTCAGGTCCAGGTTACCAGGCCACTGCTAAATGAAACAGAAGTATAGTTTTAAAAATAATCAGACCAAGCTCTTGGAATTAGTTATGAGTCAGAGCACAACTAAATCTTTTCAATTATAAATTTAAACTTTAGTTTTAACATTGAAGTTTACACACCTTCACTGATTTTCACCCTTGTAATCATTCAGTGACACTTAAACAGAAGATCCGTAATGCCTTCTAAATAGCTGCTAATGCAATATGCATTATATTGTTAAAATGCATTCACAGTGTTTGCATACAATAGCTGGAAAATCTCTGCAGAAAGGATGAGAGGATTTGGAACATATTATTTCAGTTTGTGAGAGGCTTTAATCCAGTGTATTTCTAAAAGATGAGTATCAGTGGTGTTTCCAGCATAGAAAAGAGTCTTCTCTAAAGAAGAGACCTGGGATCACCAATGACTTCAGTCCCATCAGGAGAAGCAGAAGATGAAGACTAAGGCTTCCCTGTCTTCCTATCCCTTGGCAGATAAATACCAGCTGTACAACCTAGTAAACATGTTACAGAAATGCAAAGGTGTATATCAGGTTTACTGTAAGTATTCTTTTTGCATTCTAAATGGAAGAATCATTGAAAAAATACATAATGACATTGTGGAAAAGCAACCAGAACCGAATTCCTTTTTCTGTGGGAAATCATTGGCCGACAAAAAAATACTTTCTGGCTCAACAGCTTTCTAGTTCTCTTCTTCCACAGTCTTGGTAGAACAAAAGTCTACCCAGACAAACTAGAATCAAAACTCTCACTATGACACATGAAAATGCAACCTCCTACCCAAAAAACACATACATATATGTGTGTGTAAAATCAGACTGTATTCGTCTAGGTATTGAAATGAGGCACAGGGTAAGTCTCCAAACATCCTGTGGTGGCTTCTACTATTGTGAGAACATAGTGTTTACCTTGGTGTGTCTGGGGCAGTGTGATGTAATTAACCTGCCAAGTCTCTCCATACTTATATTTGGACCAGCGCCCCCCATACCATAGGGGTTTCACTCGTTTTGCCTGTTTAATGGTTGCACATGTCTCACAATCATGGATTACCTGAGAGATACAGTCCATGGTTAGATCCACCCCTCGGTCTCGTGCCCATTTATAGGTGGCATCTCTACCCTGATGACCTGAGGCATCATGGGCCCATCGAGCTAGGAACAATTCTCCCTTGTGTTGCCAATCTAAGTCTATCTGTGACACCTCTATCTTTGCAGCCTGATCTACCTGCTTGTTGTTCCAGTGTTCCTCATTGGCCTGACTCTTAGGGACATGGGCATCTACATGGCGGACTTTCACAGGCAGCTTCTCTATTCGGGCAGTGATGTCTTTCCACACTTCAGTAGTCCAGATTGGTTTTCCCCTACGCTGCCAATTAGCCTTCTTCCACTTCTTCAGCCATCCCCACAGAGCATTGGCTACCATCCACGAATCGGTGTAGAGGTAGAGCTTTGGCCACTTCTCTCTTTTAGTAATGTCCAGGGCCAGTTGAATGGTTTTGAGCTCAGCTAGTTGACTTGATCTACCTTCTCCTTCAGTAGCTTCTGCAACCTGTTGAGTGGGGCTCCACACAGCTGCTTTCCACTTCTGTTTCACCCCTACGATACGACAGGAACCATCAGTAAAAAGAGCGTAGCGTGCGTCTTCTGCTGGCAGTTGATTGTATGGTGGAGCTTCCTCAGCCCGTGCCACTTGTTCTTGTTCCTCTTCATCGGTGAGATTAAAGTTTTCACCTTCAGGCCAATTTGTAATTATCTCCAAAATCCCAGGGCGATTCAGGTTTCCAATACGGGCGCGCTGTGTTATGAGGGCAATCCACTTGCTCTATGTAGCACTGGTGGCATGGTGGGTAGATGGAATCTTTGCTTTGAACATCCACCCCAGCACCGGTAGTCGGGGTGCCAGGAGGAGTTGTGTTTCAGTGCTAATGACCTCTGTGGCGGCTTGGACTCCTTCATAGGCTGCTAAGATTTCTTTCTCTGTCGGAGTGTAGTTGGCTTCGGACTCTCTGTAACCTCGACTCCAGAATCCTAGTGGTCGGTCTTGAGTCTCTTCAGGCACCTTCTGCCAAAGGTTCTATGACAGACCATGGTTCCCGGCTGTAGAGTAGACCACGTTCTTCACATCTGGTCCTGTCCTGACAGGGCGAAGTGCTACCGTATGAGTGATTTCCTGTTTGATCTGGGTGAAGGCTGGCTTGCTGCTGTTCAGGGCCCCACTGGAAAGTGTTCTTCTTGAGGGTAACCAGATAAAGAGGACTCACGATCTGGCTGTACTTGGGAATATGCATTCTCCAAAAGCCTATGGTGCTTAGGAAAGCTTGTGTTTCCTTCTTGCTGGTCGGTGGAGACATTGCTGAAATCTTGTTGATAACCTCGGTGGGAATCTGATGCCGTCCATCTTGCCACTTCACCCCCAGGAACTGGATCTCTCGAGCAGGTCCCTTTACCTTGCTCTTCTTGATGGCAAAACCAGCTTTTAGGAGGATCTGGATAATCTTTTCTCCTTTCTTAAACACTTCTGCTGCCATGTTTCCCCACACAATGATGTCATCAATGTATTGCAGATGTTCTGGAGCCTCACCCTTCTCTAGGGCAGCCTGGATCAGTTCATGGTAGATTGCGGGGCTGTGTTTCCACCCCTGCGGTAGACGATTCCAGGTGTACTGCACACCCCTCCAGGTGAAAGCAAATTGAGGTCTGTACTCGATTGTCAAAGGAATGGAGAAAAATGTATTTGTAATGTCAATAGGGGCGTACCACTTCGCTGCCTTGGACTCCAGCTCATATTGGAGTTCTAGTATGTCCGGCACAGCAGCACTCAATGGTGGAGTTACTTCGTTCAAGGCACGATAGTCTACTGTTAATCTCCATTCTCCTTCCGATTTGTGCACAGGTCAAATGGGGCTGTTGAAGGGTGAGTGGGTTTTGCTGACCACCCCTTGGCTCTCCAGCTCACAAATCAGTTTGTGGAGGGGAATCACAGCATCTCGAGTTGTTCTGTACTGTCGGCGGTGCACTGTCGAAGTGGCAATTGGCACTCATTGTTCTTCTCCCTTCAGAAGCCCAACTGCAGAGGGATTCTCTGATAGTCCAGGCAAGGTACCCAATTGCTTTACGCCCTCTGCCTCCACAGCAGCTATCCCAAACGCCCACCTGAGTCCTTTTGGGTCTTTGAAATATCCATTATGGAGATAGTCTATGCCTAAAATACATGGGGCCTCTGGGCCAGTCAAAATAGAATGTTTCTTCCACTCCTTTCCAGTCAGGCTCACTTCAACTTCCACCACAGTCAAATCCTGTGATCCCCCTGTCACACCAGCAATAGAGACAGATTCGGTCCCCACATGTCTTGATGGGATTAATGTGCACTGCGTACCAGTGTCAACCAAGGCCTCATATTTTTGTGGTTCTGATGTGCCAGGCTAACGAATCTACACAGTCCAAAAAACATGGTTTTCCCGAGCCCCCACCTGGCTAGAGGCAGGGCCTCCCTAAGTCTGGCCATTCTTCTTTCCCTGAGTGTACATCTTAGAGGTTCCGTCAATGGGATCGGACATGTCATCGTCATCATACCTGGCAGTTCAGCCATGGGTAATTGGAGCTACTTCCTTTCTGGTGGAACTTCCTTTCCGAGTCTTGCCTTTTTTCAATTCACGCACCCGTTGTGCTAGAACAGACGTGGGTTTTCCATCCCACCTTCTCATGTTCTCCCCACGATCACACAGATAAAACCACAGATCACGTCGTGAGGGGTACCTTCTCTCCTCTGGGGAACGTCTACGTCTGGTAACCGAGCCTCTGACCTGTACTGTGCAGATTTGGAGAATCTCATTTCTGAGTTCTTTGTGATTCTCTTCTCTCTCATGACTGAGTTCTTTGTGATTCTCTTCTATTTTCTGTAGTTGTTCTTCCCCAGCTGCGATTCTTGCATGTGTTGGGCCACACACAGCATCTCCATATGTTCGGAGCTTCCTCGCCATCTCTGCCACAGTCGCCTCTCTCTCGTCTAGCATCATTAGGGCTAAAGAAGCCTGGTGTTCTTGTGGCCCGAGGTGTATAAGTTTTTGCTACATTTTGGGTGTACATACTATTAAGTCTGGATTATTAGGTGTATTTAGATCCTCTGTGAAAACCATCTCTGCCACAGCCATTTCTCTCAAGCGTTGAATCCCTTGTTCTATTGTCTTCCACTGGATTTGCTGTATATAGAGATCGTCTATACACATGTATCTGTGTACCACAGCTGCCAAGACTCATCACCAGAAACTCCTAGGGAGAGCCCCCCTTACTGTTTCCTGGTTGATAACTGGTTCATGTGACAGGTGTCCCAAATGTCTCGTTTCTGTACCGTCTAGAATTGTAGCATCGCCTGCGGCATCCCAAAGACGGACTAACCAACTAATTATAGATTCATCAGGGCATCAAGTGTAATCCTTTCTTAGACTACGAAGGTCCTTCAGGGAAAAGGAATCGATAGTGTCTCCTGCCCTTGAGCCAGTTATTGTCTCTGAGGGTCCTTTCCCCCCATCGCCTGCCAGTGAGGGTCCTTCTCTTTCATCATCCTCATTATCATCCACGGGTTGATCTGTTTTGGTTTTGGCCTTCTTTCCTGTAGCAGCGACTGCCAGTGGTTTAGGCTTACTATCTGGTCCAGGTGCCAGCTTAGGTTCAGTGTCTGGCTTAGTTGCAGCCTGGGGGACTTGGGCTGCCTCACCTTCCTGGCCCTGTGCCTCTATCTGCTGCCCTACAGCATCCAGCAGTGTGTGATAAGCATATGCCAGGGCCCAGCTTATGGTAATGATCCTTTCCTCCTTAGAACCATCATTACACTTCTCTTTCAGATATTTGGCCACCCTAGTTGGGTTCTGTATTTGGTCACGTGGGAAGTCCCAAGCTATGGGTTCTGAGAACTCTTTCAAGATCTGGCCCATATCCTCCCATTCTCCGCACCACTCTGGGTGTTCCACAACTGGGTCAGGTGTCTCCTCAGTCCCTCTGCATGTATCATCCTCAGCCCCTCTGCACCTATCATTCTCAGCCCCTCTGCACCTATCAGCCTTCACTCTAGAAAAGTTGTAAACTATATAGAGGAAACTCACCATCTGAAATATCAGCAAAAATATCACCAAAAGTATCAGCCAAGGGGTTTCTTTGGCATCTAGGGGAAACTGAACATTTTCAAAAAATGATGTAACAGATGATGTAACAGATGATGTGACAGATTGAAAGGGGAAGAGGAAAGGGAAAGGCTGGGAAGCCTCATCCCCACCTTTAAGGGATTGGGTGCCATTATCAACAAACCCCCAGAACATGCTACTGAAACTAGGATACAAGGTGGGAAAGAAAAACAACAGACCATAAATAGTTCGACCAATTCCTAGTAGGTTAGCTACACTCTCTCTATTAATTAGTATCACCACCCCCAGCAAAACAGCAACTTTAAGCCACACCCCGCAGTGGTAAAAACTCCGTGCCAAGAACAACAGCGAGTAACAAAGCCAGCCTAGGAACCAGTTAGCTGCCCTCATGCAGAGGTACATTATGAGCTCAAACAGCATGGCTATTGAATGTTCTATCCCAGAATGCTCTATCCCAATACCGAGCAAGCACAACCAAAATACAAATCAGTACAAGTTTTTTCCACTTTCTCGAGCCCCGCAGTTGGGCGCCAATTATATTTGTCCTGGTTTAGGGTAAATATTTAGGAGGAAATCTCTGGGGGGGTCTCTTCTAGGAAGAGCCAATTCTAATCACCCCTCCCCCTACAGGTTCGGGAAGAATTTCCTTAGAGAAAAGTGGAAAAAACTATTTATTTAACAAATAGAATATTCACAGCATAGAAAACAAATTTGGATAATATGAAAATAATGAAACCTCTCCTTCTTCTGAAGAGATGGTAGATTCAGAGTCGTTCTGAGTCCGGTTCAATTCTCCAGTGGAGGGGGGGGGGCAATTGTCGAGCCCGGCTGTAGAAGTCGGCGAAGGGGAGGGGTCCCCGGGGGTTCCCTGGTGTCCCGGGCACACACGATGCCAGCCAGTCCCAGGAAGAGGAAAAAGGAAAAAATACCCAGCAAAAGAAATAAAGTCTCTTCCTGCAAAAAGCTGGGAAAAATCTGAGGAAGCCCTCTGCTGTGAGCTCTTCCAGCACCCACACCAGAGAGAGTAAAAAAAAGGAAACAAAAAAAAATAACGTTGTCTGCTGGAATGTAGCCTCTCTGCTCTCTCTCAGCCTTGGTTCATAGGAATAAAGTATCCTGCAGACAAATGGCGAGTGTTTTTTTTTTTTTTTTTTCCCTCTACCTTCACTCTCTCTGTCTTTCTGGGGACAACTTAGAGCTGTAGAACTTAATG
>JAHLSL010000218.1:15265-57740 GCA_025920805.1 Petroica traversi | reverse complement strand
GACTGGGGATACAAACAGGTCATATGGCCAACCCTGGACATTAAGTTAAAAAAGGATTGAGCAGAGAAGCAGATCAAGGCCACATAGTAATGCAGTGATTATAGGCACAGTAGCAGTGGTAAAACAGGAACCCCCACGTAGAGCAAGTCTTGAGACAGTAAGAGCTTAAGTAAGAGTATAGTAATGGATTGCTGTAATTTCTGCATGTTTATTCCAGGATGCAAGCAAGACAAAAAGAAAGAATAAACTTATCATTGATATAGACATACAGCTATTCGTAGAAGCATAACCAGAAGGGATTGTTGCATTCTGAGGATAATAGAAACTAAATAATTATCTCTTTCATGTTAACTATTCTTGCTGCAGATTTATGAGCTTTCATAAAAAGCTCTGTTTAAGCGTTGTCTTCATGTAACAGGGATTAAGATGTGATCCAGAAAGCATAAAAATCTAAGCATATGCTGATCACTTTGTAAGCACATTACTTTTTTTTAGCAACATTGTATATTAATGTTATGATGGCTATGCATGGACATCACTTCAGGGTCGTAACAGGTGATGCATCAAACTAACTGTATACTCCTTCATTATACAGTACTCACATAATCTGTATAACTGGAAAAAACTTTCCGAATTTTCTTCTGCAAAATTATAAATCTGTAAGAACCTAGTTTTGTCTGTATTCCCCTTTTCAAAGACGAAAAATAAAATTTAAAATCTTTTCCCTAGTATGTATCATGAAAAAAAATACAGATGGAGAGTACTTGGATTTTTTCCCCACAAAAAATAAACTTTTTCAATGGAGAAGTTTTAATTTTAATAAGATTTTAGCATGGCAAAATGTAGTTTCTTTTCGATATTTCTTTCAAAACAAACTTACTATAGTGTAATTGTTGTTAGGTAGAAATTAGTTGCTACATTATATTGGGTTTTGGCCCAGCCAGCCTACATTTGGGAAAACTTAAAATAAATTAGTTGAGAACCTGGAATTATTTTCAGAGTCCTTTCTTCTTTGACAATGTAATAAATACAGAATTGTTTTTAAAAACAGACCTCATCATTATATTTTCCTTCCTTCATTCTGGGACCTGGTCCCTCCAGCCTGCTGCTGTTGTAGTGTAATTCTGCAAGACAATTTATGATAGACAAACCTCAATGAAGTTAGGAATTTGGTTCATATAAATGCAGATGCACTGCTGAAAATTCTCTGATCCAGACATGAGGCTAATACTGCATTTCCTTCATGACCTTTACACCATATCCTGGGCTTATAGGTTTCTGCAAATGTATTTCCTACCAGCCTTGCAGAGACATGCTGCTTTGGTTCACCTGTACGTAGTTCAGGTACAGTGTTAAGGGACTGTACGCAAACTCTGAAATGTGCCTGAGTACAAAAGGCCGTGCCCTCCTAGAAGGCAGAAATGATCTTTTATTGAGCTCTGACTCCAAATAGAATATGACAAAAAATCATTTTCAACTGTGATTATTCAAAATTGTCAGGCTGTGAAAGGATGAAAAGAAATTTACTATTTAGAATAAGCAATCAGGCCAGTTTTGAGGTTAAGTCTTCTGGGAATTTTGAAAATGATTTAGCTTCCAGAATCATTGATACCTGCCTTCCTTTGAACTAAGTATTTGCTAAATAGTCCAGGAGAGTTATTGTCCCCTGGGGAGCATATTAAGATTGCCTAATTAATTTCTCTAGTAACCTAAACTAGATCTGGGTCCTTAGAGGCCCAAGGAAAGCAAAGTCAAACAATGTGATCTCTCTCTTTGTCTCTCTGCTTCCTTTTTTAGGGAAATTATTTAAATTATGAGAGATTATTTTAGGTCACTGATGGAAAGCTAAATTTGTTCTTCATGCTTAAGACTCCTTCTGTTAATCCCCTTTACAAGGCATATTTTTAACTTGCCTCAATAAAAAAAAAAGCCTCTAATTGCAAATGTTCTGCACTCTGTGTTTGGTACAGATTTTGCTGTTTCGTGATGGGTAACTAAAGCTAGCAGCTTGGTAATTTTGTAAAAGAAAATGTGTTAAATTTTTTAACCTCCCAGTTGTCCTTTTTCTGTTGAGAGCAAAAATTTTTCATAAAGAAACATGAAGTTTCCTTTCATCTGGAATAGAGTATCAGTGTTTCTCGGAAAACAGAGTCAAGGTTTGTTGTGGGATATTTTGATTACCATGTGATGCACTGATCAGTATGAAACACAGCAAAACATAATTCACATTAAAACTAACATCTTTGTAGCTCAAAATCCATCATATTTATGCTAAAGGCTAGATCATACATTAAAAAAATGCCTAAAGAGCTTCAAAAAAACACATGCCAAAATGTAGACCTTCTTGGACATTATTGCTTGATTATTTCAGAGCCTTTTCAATTCTGCAAAACTGTTACCACAGGCCTCTGTGTTGTCCCATGTAGCTCTACCATTTGGCTGATTTGACCAGATTAGGGGCAGGGGCATGTTGTCTTTGCTTTGTAGGAAGAGTGGCACCCCCAGAAAGTGAATGTAGGTGGAGAGTTGCCTAACAAGAACACAACTGTATGCTTGGCTGCATGGGCAATTGCAACTCAATTTAATTAGATGTTAATGCAGAAACAGAGGAAATAGTAAAATCATGTAAAAATAACTTCTTTTGGAAAACTGTCTTGAATGAACATCCAATAGGAACTCCAGAGAGACAAAGGAGTCCAGGAAAGCTGGACATCCTTCAAAAAGGAAATCTAAAAGGCCGTACCCACTCGCTGAACCATGAGCTGTCAGGGAAGAAGACCAGCCTGGCTGTACAGAGAAATTTGAATGGGACACAAGGAAAGAAAGAGAATGTATCACTTTTGGAAGAAGATACAGGCCACTTAGGAGGACTACAAGGAACTTAAGAGCTACACAGGGACAAAAGTAGCAGGGTCAAAGACGAATTAGAACCTAATCTGGTTACTGCCACAAAAAAAAAAAAAATTATAATTATATTAGGAACAGAAGAATGAGGAAAAGGCTGATGTACTTCTTTGCTTCAGCCTTTCATAGTCGAGGACCAGATGTCCTCTAGACATCCAGTCTCCTGAAATTCTTGAATTTATGACTTAATGAACTGTAGTCCTTTTAGCACTCTCCAAAGCAACAGAGAAAAGTGTCATTTTTCTTTGCCTATATGAGTATGAAATACTGAGTTAAAGTGCAGGATGTTCTGATATTATGAAGACAGTTTATAACAGTGCACACAATGAATCAATGGAATAAGCTCACCAAAGAGAGAATTTCTGTAGAATTTTCCATCACTGCAGAAAAGCTTGGAAAAGGGTTTTCAGTGAGGAAAAGCTTAAGACACGTACCATGACGATAATGGCGTGCAACTAGGAAAATAACCAGTGATGGAGTTAATAAGTTACCAGTAAACCTGAAGCTGAAAATTTGCAAAGTCAACCAAAATATCACTGAAACTAACCAACCATCAGAGCTGTTCTCAGGCCATCTCTAGATATTTTTTGAAGAGGATAGCTGACTACTTCTAAATCATCACTGATGTTTTTGTAGACTGAGAAACTTCTATGATTTAAAATTTATTTAGGAAGAGTACAATTAGTTAAGGTTATGTTTAACACAGATGTAAATATAATTAAATTGGTGAGAAACAATTCAACATAAATTGAAGGAGGCTGTAAATGCAGCAGAGATGGTAAATTAAATGCCAAGTGAAGAGGCATTATAAAACACATCTTTACAATTATAAAAGCAATGGCAGAAAGCAGTGAAGAGTCTGCTTATTCACAAATCCTGCAGAACTCTCTGAATTACCTGACTCTGATACCCTCTTTCCAGTCTAAGAACTTCGGGTTTTTTTCTTTTCTTTTTTTTTTCCTTCACTGCTTCATGCAAGGTTGCTTTAGTGGACTTGCTATGTTCAGATTATTAATTTAAGTAAATTAGAGTGTACAGAGTATTGCAGGTGGCTTCCTCCGAAACCCAACCTACTTAAGACTCATCAATTGTAAAGAAGGGGGAATAAATGTGGAATGAAATCAAGAGGCATCTAAAGCAAATGTTAAATTTATTGGGCATTAATGATGTATCTCTCTGTTTCTAAAATAATGCAGTACAAGCACAGCAGCTTTAAAGCCACTGATGGAATATAAAGCTCAGTTTTACCTGACAGCATTTGTCCATCCCTATTCAATAGCTTAACTGATACTGCAAGCTGGATTGCTAATTAGAGGCCTTAATCAAGATGACAGGTGAGTATCTTTGTTCATTGGTGTTTCTCTCTATCTGACAAAAATATTTGCATAAAAGATCCACTGATGTATAATTCAGTCTGAAGGAACA
The DNA here is from genome assembly GCA_025920805.1 of Petroica traversi. Classification (NCBI taxonomy): domain Eukaryota; kingdom Metazoa; phylum Chordata; class Aves; order Passeriformes; family Petroicidae; genus Petroica; species Petroica traversi. The sequence continues at coordinate 53,411 of JAHLSL010000218.1, read as the reverse complement.
GAAACTACAACTTTAAGGGAGTCTACAGTAGATGGACCTTGATCACTTTATTTAGATTTTCTTTCTTATTAGAAAAACTAATCTCTCAGGAGCCACTTGTTATCTCTCTTTCTCAATTTAAACTGTCCATCCACATTTTGTCTTACTAAAAGGAGAGACAGTTGCCAAGAATATAATTTATAATGTTATCTTTGGCTGAACAAAGGAAGATTGCTCAGTACAGCTGGTGATCCATCTGTACAATTAGCCATACAAGTGATGAACATTTTAGGGAGCATCATGGTTTTAAGTCTTACACCAGTATTTGTCTATGTGGAATGCCATTAGATGCAAAAGATCAAAGATGGTAAAGGAAAAGGTATGTATGTTTTTCCTACATTCAGAATCTTCTTATGGGTGAAAAAGAAACATACCTCGTATATAAGGGCAAGAATTTATTACTAGTGTATTTGCAATCTTAGTCGACCAATAAAATTACTAGTAGTGTGGTAGTAGTAGTATTGCTGGTTGAATGGCCACAGAGGTGGCTACTGTGAGAAGCTGCTGGAAGCTTCCATCATGTCCAGCAGAGCTAATCCCTGATGGGTCAGTTAGAGAGGTTGGTGATGGCTCTTTGATAACATATTTAAGAAGAAAATCAAAACAAAATGGGGCATGTTTTTTTCTATTCAGAGAAGAGAAGGAGCTGAAAGCATGAGAGGGAAACAACATGCAGATACCAAGGTCAGTGGAGAAGAAGGGGGGAGAGGTGCTCCAGGTGCCAGAGCCGAGATTCCTCTGCAAAGCCATGGTGATGATCATGGTGAAGCAGCTGTGCCCCTGCAGCCTATGGGGGATGCAGAGATCCACCTGCCACCTGTGGGGGAGGTGCTCATGCCAGAGGGCGTGGATGCCTGGAGGAGGCTGTGAATCAGAGGTAGACCCAGTGGCAAGAGAAAGCCCTGCTTGCAGGCTGGAATAGCCTGTGTTTGAAGGACTGTGGAAGAACGACCCACACTGCAGCAGTTTTGGGAGGACTGTGTGCCCATTGGAGGGACTCACATTACAGCAGTTTTGGCAGGACTGCTGCTTGTGAGATTGGAACTGCTTTGGAGAAGTTCATGGACAACTGTCTCCCATGTGAAGGGACCTCACAGGGGAAGGACTCCTCTCCGTGAGCAGCCAAAGAAAAACTCAGGTGACAAACTGACCAAAACCCCCATGCCCTGTCTCCCTGTGCTGTTGGTTGGAAGGAGAAAGAGGTTGGGGAAAGAAAAGGTGTTTATAAGGGCTTATTTTACTTCTCATTATCCTTCTCTGGTTTTGTTAGTAATAAACTCATTTTGTACCTATAAGTTGAGCCTGTTTTGCCCTTGGAGTGTTTTCTCCCAGTCCTTATCTCAACTGTTGAACCCTTCCTTGAAATTTTTCTCTCCTCTGCCCAGCTGTAGGAGGGGAGGGTAAGTGACCGACTTGAGTGGGTTCCTGGCATTTGGCCAATGTCAAACCATGACTACAGTAATTAGCAATATCACTATTCATTAAAATTATTAAAATTTTCAATCATAATGAAGTTTCATATCCACATTCAGTGGTTTCCCTTTTATTTAATGCCACTTAAATTAATAATCTGAACATAGTAAAGCCTGCCGTTCCCTGCCCTCTGCTTGCAAAGTCAAGGGCACTGGTCTGAATGGGGTTGGAAACACTACTTCAGTCTATCTGAGCAGGTTCCTCAAGTTGGCAGCATGTCAATTCCTTTGCAGGGGTTGCTGATGGCTTCTTATTCCTCAACACAGAGTCTGCTTAGGGCTGCTTTAAAATGTTTGGCAGCATGCTCTTACACCTTGCACTTTCTTTTTTAGTTTTTAAGCTCACATCACGGGCAAATTTCCTATTTGTTACGCATATTATGTCTTTTAAATGCTTCTATTTTGTTCTGTTTGGTACCCTTGAAACCAGTTTTGCTCAGCTCCAGGACTGCATTTCTTTCCCAGACTATAGGAGAGTTGTTAATAACCATGAAGTTCCTGATGTCAGCCTTTGTCTCATTTCTTATAATTCCACCTCTGCCCTGCAGCTTGTATCCCTACCTTTCTAGTCTTCAGCTCTCATACCAAACCCACATTTCTCTACATTGCATTGTTATGCCAAAATCAATTTCTCTGTGGACCTCTACTGCTTTGGGTTTACGTTAAGGTTTTTATGGGAGAGGAAGTCAGAGTATTTTACCATTTCGGTAGTACAGAATAAAGAAAAATAGTGATTAACTTAAATGAAAGGAACAATTGTTGCTAGTTTCTGTATTTACTGCAGAAAAATTTCTCTAGTTTCAGAAATAAACTAAATCTTCAGATAAATACAGTATACTCAGGAGTATTCCTAGTAATAGTTTTTGACCTTTTGCTTGTTCTGCAGAAGTTAACAGAAAGGAAAATAGCTGACTCAAATTCTTTTGAACAAGTCTGGAAGCACAAATTCTGCAACTAAAAGAAATAATTATTTTACCATGACTTACAAGCCAAATAATTTTTTTCTGAGGAAATCTACACAAACTGTCGTTTTCAACAAACTTAGTGCAGTCCATTACAGCTAATAGCTTCCTCACAGCTTCTCTGTGTGCTGAATATATTCAAGAACATGTACTATGTCATCCTTAATGCTAGAGGCAAAAAAGGTTGGATTTTTTTTCTTCCGCTCCAGAACTATAGAAGAACCTACTGCACAGACGTTTTTGAACAATAGATTTGGATTACAGAACGAGAATCTTACTATGTTATCACCCATTTACCTTCTAACACTACCAGAAAAGAGAAATATTTTCTATGTATCACCTGAGTGCCACATCCAGGAAGTTAGAAGGTGACTATCGCACTGCATATATTTACTACCCATAAAAACACACCAAACATCATAAAAAGAGGATACTTTAAAAATAAACCTTGACAAATCTGAAGTATAAACTCTATAGAATGTAATGAAAAAAAGTTAAAATTAGACAAATCCAGTCCTGATCTTTATCTCAATTTGCACATAAAGCCCAAACAACACTATATTTATTTATTTATTTATTTATTTATTTATTTATATATATACATATTTATATATATATATAAAACCCACTGCAGAGTAAATGCAAATCACAGGAAACACAAATCAATTCTTTCTTGCAATAGCACTGTCATTTATATTAGCTTAATTGATTGACATGGGCCCTCAGCAGTGCTGGGATTGGGCAAGATTCTGGTTTATATCTAAAAAGGTTAGTCTCACCGTGTTTTAAGGATTTCTTATATGCCTAATATTTTCACATGCTTTCATAGTTACCTTTACACTTCTCCATCCAAATATGCATACCATTATGAATATTTATTTATATTTATGAATATTCCAGCTCATGACAGAAGGCTAGGTGGAGGCAAGTTTATAAATAAAGGCTGTATTTTGTAGAGAGTACAAGGAGATAATCAGAGAACAAACTATAGGAATAGGACAACAGTAGGAAACTTTGTGTAAAACAATCAATTTGTATACCTACAAGAGTAAAATGAAGAAAAAATTCTCATCTAATAAAAAACAGTAGAGAAGCAAAAAAAGCAAACTCGTTGCAAGCCCTATCTTTCAAAATATATAAAAATATAACTTGATTTTTGCCTTGCTGTTTTTCTGGGAACATTGACATGTAAGTTAAGCATGCAAAAAGATGCTTGACTTTGGTATTTCAAGTCTGATCATTCAGATGGCTTTCTCAGTAACTCTTGATGAGCACATGTATCCTTAAGGCAAATTCACCACTAATACCCATTTTAGCTCACAAAAGTAATTTTATGACATATTGTGTAGCATGCCCGACTAATCCCAGGGGATAAATATTCATGGTGGTTGTTAGATAGATTTTTCTAAACTCTTGGAGCTCCATATTGGCATCAGGCATCACAGAAGCTTCACAGATCATTTTGTTCAGCTAGAAATAATATGCTGTTATGTCTTCAAAGTAAGGTCATTTCATTCTTATCGCAAGGGTCAAGAATCCCTCTGTTGAAACCTAGCATTACAGCTTGGCTAGAGACATATTCAGTTTACCAAAGAAATGCTGGGAATAGCGAAGTGTAACTAGACAAAATAGTCCTGACAATTCAGCTTCCACGAAACCCTAAAAATCTCAGTTCTTCTGTGGTGTGCCACTAAGCAGTAACATATTAACCAAAGGAGGATAAATCTATCACCTATAAAGTTTGAAATCACACAGCAGTAGTATTCATTTGGAAGCTGCAATAACTGAAGATACATTAGCATAAGCAAAATGAAAAATAGTAATTGGGAGGCAAAAATAGATTAATTTGAGAGAATGACACACTGGCAGTCAACTGTCTATGCCAGATTTGATAAAGCCTAAATAAGATAGAAGAAATAATTTAATCTACATAGCATCTAAGAGACCATGGCAAGTAACTGGTGAGGTTGAGAAGTGAAGAAAATAATAATATACCCTACCTTCCTCAAGGAGCAGTATAGCATCAAGAAACATCAGGAAAGCACTAGAATTAGGAAAAAGGTTTAAGTTCTTGTACAACACTTAGTTTATGGTACCAGGTGTGCTGTATTGCTACATCTTGCAACTGTTGATAACAAAGTCACTGTTGCTCTGATCATACCTAAATGCAGCACATATTCCATTGTCCACCACCAGGAAGAGCAAACTACTGAGGCGATCAAATATATTTCTTCAATACACCAGCTGAACGGTGAGTGGGAGCACTGTCAATATGTGAGAGTCAAGAATTAAATATTTTTGTCTTCATCTTAACATCCTTTGGAAAATTTGTAATATGATTAAATTTTTGCTTAAATTTCTTTCAATTTATGCTTCTCTTCATAAGATTAAAGATTTTGGGGATGTTTTTAAGAATGGTTAGCCATTCAAAATAATTATATTTGAATCTTTTTCAATTTTAAAACAATTGTGTGAATGCAAGTAAAAAATATTCAAATTAAAACTTTTAAAAACATTTATAACTAAAATAAAAAAATGTTTTTTGACAGGACCAAACTAAATCTTAATTTTTTAAAAAATTATTTTTCCATTAATCTGTGCTATCCCAATTATTTAGTCAGATCCCTATTGGAAAATCCTACACTTGAGAATAGTTTAAATAGTGTAAATCAGATTATCAATATGGATTTTTTAACTTCTAGTTTCTTCTTCCTTTCTATGATCAGTAGTTCTTCTGTAATTTATGTGCCATCATTGTGTCATCTTGCTCTTTTTTGGTTTGTTAATATTCTGAAAGATAAATACTCCATTTTGAATTTCCAAGCATTATTCATAATTGCTAGATTTTTATCTTATTTGTTCTTTGGTAGGCAACATCAAGTAGCCAGACAAGGTTTTCCAGTTAAAAGAAAATATGTCTTGCACTCCCCTTTAGTTTGAATGGTTTGATTCTCTAAGGGAACTTTTTTCCTCTACATTTTTTCACATACATATGGCTGAAATGGATATTTGAAGTAGCAGATGTTGAAAACATGCATCTCCCATTAAACTCCCTTGATCCTTCTGTTTAAATTCTGTGGCATCTTGCTGTTTTGCATCCTGTTTCTGTAGTTTTCCATCCTGCTATTATCAGTCCTTTGAATAAAAGCTAGCAAGAACCATGACTGCACCAACATGTGATGCAGAATATCAAGAATTAGACTGGCAAATGAAAGATAGTAAATAAGCCTCTCAGCCAGGCTCCCTTTCCCATGAAAGGTTGGACTACATGATCTTTTGGGGTCCTATCCGGCCTGGACTATGATTTATTTAGACTGTGTGATTACACAATGTCTGGCATCACACAAAGCCAAGTTTCAACTGGTGTGCTTCCACTGAGTTTCACTAGAGATAATGAGGCAAAGTAAGCCCTTTGGGATTGAAAAGGCTTCCTGTGTAGAGCAACTACTAGATTCTGCTCCTTGACTGGGACTTCCATGCCCAATTTCATGCAGGCAAGATTCATAGAAATCACTATTATTATTGTTATTATATAAGAAGGAAAGCAAAATAAAAAGGCATATTTGCTGTGAATTAGCATTTCCTTTTTATGATGCCTGCATGCTTTCAACTCATACTTTTTTTTTAAATTCTAAAATCATTTGGAGTGTTAATTAGTTAATTCTCTAGCCTGAAGAGTAATTTTAACACTTCGAAAATTGATTTTACTCATGTTGAAAAACCTGATAAAGCAGATCCATATCTATATGTAATTATACTTTCAATTTCTTCACAATTCATTTTCAGCTGAATTTTGCCTGTCCACTCAAGCACCCATATTTATACAAGAAAGTTGTCTTTGAATATGTCAATAAATACTGAAAATAAAACTGATTGGGAAAACCAAAAATATAAAGGAAATTTAGTGATTTCTTCCTTTTCAAAGTTTGCTTTATTTCTCCCTCCCAGTCGCCCTGATAACACTGACGTTTAAAGTAGAACATGTAGAATAGATTTTGAAAACATGTCAGAGTTTTCAGATTTGGTTCTAATTTCAAGATAGGATTATATTTTTAAACAAAGTCTGGTAGAAGTCTCCAGCTCTAAGGAAATCAAAGTCACTAACTTACTTTAAGCAGAAGCTAGCAGAGTCTTGAGCTGTTAAAGGTTTAAAGCTCTGAACAAATTAAAATAAGTGCCATCCAACTGCAGAGAGGTATTATTTAAATAATGATTATTTGGCTCAGCTTTCTGCAGTTTTTCTGATATTTGAAACTGGTCCCTCTCTTGACAATTTAGAATCAATAAACAAATGTGTATCTGGGAGTACATCAGTTAACCTATCTGACTAGGAAAACATTATTACCCTTAGTCTGTTTTCTTCCTAGATAAAGGTGAACAAATGCCTTGAGTGAGATCACACTGCAATATTTCTCCCTTTTTTTTTTTTGTCACAGTGACTGCCAATTTACTACAGTGAGTTTGCAGATTAACTAGAAATTGCTGCCTTTCTCTGCCCTCCCCCCTTGCCAAATTAAAGTTGGTCACATCAATCAAGATTATTTGTTTTGGTTGGAATTAAGGCAGTAGCAAGTTAAAGAGCTTAAAAGGGAAAAAATAGAAAAGCTGGTGGTTGAAAAATGCTCCTCTCAATTTGGGGCTTAGCACACAGAGGTTTTTAACATGAGAAAACCCTCATACTGGAGGGTTGCAGCATAACAGCTGTTTCAGGGGTCTGTTACTGTGCTCTTCAGAGAAAACACTAATAACTATTATGTGAATAACCTAGGATAATATGATTTTGAAAGCTCTTTACACCCCAAAATATGAAAATAATTCCAAAATTGATCCACTAGTGTTTTTTAATGCCATTAAGATCCATATATCTGCCTAGTTTTATAATAGTTACTTTTCAGAATATAAAACACTTTGTGATTTGGACTTGGTATCAATCTTTTAAAAATATCTTTTGATATTTGTAATAAGCTCTTGATATTAGTATTTATCTGGCATAGTCTTATGAGACATGGTTGTTCTATTTCATGCTGGTCTATATTCCCTATATCTGCTGCAATCTTGTCAACAGATGAAGTAAATTTTAGTGCATTAGTCTATCATTTTTTAATCTGATCTATGCTAGAAGTTGCCTAAACCAAAACTATGTTAAGCTGCTATAAGATTAAATAAGTAGACTAAGGGGTCATCAAGAGATGACAGAAAAAAGCTTGTGCTTAGCAGTACTGGTATGTTGAACTATCATCCATAATTTTAGTTCAGAGTACATGCAGAGCAGGAATAAATCTCACAAGATGACTGGATGATTTTTTATGTCATTTTTAACAGCAGAGCTAGATCATCTGGTAATAAAATTCCGTAATGAAATTGAGGAGAATCGAATGAACAAGGTAAATGAATAGAACCTAATGTATAGACATGCATAGAAGACCTGGTTCCCCAAATTAAATATGATGTAAATCTCACGTTTTCTAACAGATGAGCCATGAATTTTGAGACATTTAAATTCTTCACTGCGTTCTTCTTTTATCACAAAACATACTTTTGTTCTTAAAAAGTTAATTAGTTTACAAAAATGTTCTCATAAAATGTGAGAAGATTGAGCAAAAGATGATAATGCGTTTGTTTACATGACACTGAGCCTGCTGGCAACTGGGAGGATACCCGTTTCAAAGAGGAAAATAAGATATTTGCTCAGGAGTTCACAGGTCTCACTGAGAGAGCTTTAAACTATATCTGAAGGAGGAAGAGGGTAAAAATAGATCACTAGAGATAAGGCCTTTTCTAGGATGCCACAGTTTGAGGGACAGTGTGCAAGCAACATACTTCAGCCTGCTGTCTCAGTAGATGTAGGCAGTGGAGATCTGTGTGGCAGCAAGGATGCAGGAGTTATTGATGTTCGAAACCACAGACACACTGGAGAATTTTCATGCTGGAATTAGAACTTCTCCACCAAAAAAGGTGCCAAGATTGATAATCCAACTGAAGAGCATCTATGCAGTGCATCCACCAGGGGCAGCAAACAGGAGGAGCTTAAAGCTTTAGTGCAGCAGAAAGTGAATGCATAATTGCCATCACGGATATGTGGTGGTACTTCTTGCACAGCCAAAGTGCTGCAATGGCTGGCTGTAAACTTTTCAGAAGGGATTGGAAAGGAAGGGGAGTTGGTGGGGTAGCCCTGTATGTTAGTGAGTGCCTCATTTTCTGGAGCTTGATGGTGGTATTTACTGGTTAAAGTCAGGGATAAGACCAAGGGTAAATATCCTGGTGAAAGTGTGTTATAGACCACTTAACTATGAAGAAGTGGCTGATGAAATATTCCATAAGTAGCCAGAAGAAGTCTCATATTTGCAAGCCCACGTTCCGACTTGCCAGATGTCTACTGGAAAAATAGCATGGCAGAAAGAACAGTTCCATGAGGTTCTTAGAGTGTGGGAGATAACTTCTCGACATAGCTGATGAGGGAACCAGCCTCTGAACCTGCTATTTGTAAACAAAGAAGGACTAGTGGGTGATCTGATAGGTTGAGGCCATCTTGGGCACTGCAATCACAAAAATTACAGCATTTTCTGCTCTAGGGAAAGTAAGGAATGGAATAAGCAGAGCTGCTACCTGGGACTTCTGGAAAGTAGACATTTGCCTTTCTGGAGCATTGGCCAAGATATTCCCTTGGGAGGAAGTTTGGTAGGGCAAAGAAACCCCCTAAGTCTGGACATGCTCCTAGATAGAAATCTTAAATGTGCAGGAACAGGCCATCCCCATGAGACTAAAAACCGTTAGGGATAACCAAACTGGCTGAAGAGAGAAATTTGACTGGAACACAGGGAAAGAAAGGGAATGTATCACTTTAGGAAGAATACACAGGCCACTCAGGGGGACCACAAGGTTCTTAGGTGCTACATAGGGAGAAGAGTAGCCAGGATCAAAGCCGAATTAGAACCTAATCTGGTTACTGCCACCAAAAAAAAAAAAAAAGTTTTTATAAGTATATTAGGAACAGAAGAAAGGCTAAGGAGAATGTCTACGCTCTAATAGAAGTAAGGGGAAAAGTAGCAATGAAAGATGAAGAAAAGGCTGATGTACTTAATGCCTTCATTGCCTTGGCCTACCATAGCAAGACCACCACTCTCATGAGCCTGAAGACAAGACCAGGGAGCAGAATGAGGACCCAAAATCCAAGGGCAAATGGTCATTAACCTGCTACAGCGCTTAGATATAGATCTGCATGGCTGGATGGGATCCACCCAAGGGTACTGAGGCAGCTAGTAGAAGAGCTCACAAAGCCACTTTCCTTCATTTATCAGCACTCCTGGCTGACTGGGGAGCTTCTGGTTGCCTGGAGGTGAGCAACTGTGACACCCAACTACAGAAGACCTGGCAGGAAGATCCAGGCAACTGCAGGCCTGTCCGTCTTGAAAAAGGGGCTTAGGGGACACTTGATTTCTCTCTGCTTCACTGCCTGAAAGGAGATGGGAGCAGGGTGGCATTCAGCCTCTTCTCCCAGATAAAAAATGACAAGACAGGAGGAAATGGCCTCAATTGTGCCCGAGGATGTTTAGATAAAATCTCAGGAACAGTTTCTTCTCTTAAGGAGTGTTCAGGCATTGGAATAGGCTATGAAATTATCATCCCTGGAAATAATTTTAAAATATGGGAATGTGATCCTTGGGGACATAGTTTAGTGCTGAACATGTCAGTGCTGAGTTAACTGTTGGACTTGGTGATATGAGAGGCCTTTTACAGCCATATTGATGCTATGATTCTATGACCATTATGTGTTTTGAGATAATTGTTTCAGTAGCAATGGTTATAGATTCCTGAAATGTTTAAAATAGCTACCCTAGAATATCTTTCCAATTTTTCCCTCAAAGACCTAAGACAGGGATATATTTTTTGTAGCATGTATATACTCACATACAAACATATTTCTATTCTTTGTATGTCACATAATGATGATAAGGATCATTAGTCTTGGTATAATTATCCTTGATGTGAACAAAACAACAACCCATAGGTTCAATATCAGATTCAGAGGACTGTGAGCAAAGTAATTTTCTATTGCAAATATCTTACTCTAACTTGTGATGTAATAATTTATGATAAAGTTGGTTTTTTTTTAAAAGAAGTATTTTCAAGCCAAATCCAATGTCTCTTGCTAATTGCAGCTGTCCAAGTCCCAAAAACCTCAGTCCCTTGTTCCAGATGTTCCTCACACTTTCCTTGCCAACATCTAGTTCTACATACATGCTTATGCATCCCTTACTTCCAAATCACTCTTATCAGCATATTCGGTACTTGCTTCCATTTAGCTGGAATAACTTTCTCAGTATGTCACTTGCTCAATTCTGAGAAGAAAATCATCTAGTATTTCACAAATGGATAAGCATAGAGTTAGTAATTATGTGGAAACATGTTTTTTTACAAAACACGGGCTATTCCCCCATCCCACAAATAAATAAATAAGTAAATATCCAAACAAGAACAAAAATTTCACCTAGAAAAAGATGTTCCTTTTACAATTTATACTGCACTTCAATCCATCAACTAGTATTGTCTCCACACAAGATTCCGGCCCGACCAGAAACAAAAACCTAATTGTGTTCAAATATCCATAATAAGATGAGTTTAAAAAGAAGCTACTTAACATTAAACAGATCATCATGAAAAGGTATTTCACTTTTTGCTTTAGCTAATTGGCTAACAGCTGATAGAGATTGCAGTTGTCTCCTTTTAGAAGCTAGGTGAGGAAACCTGTATCTTCCACAACTTGGAAATTCTTGCTATAGATTTTGTAGCAAGACCAAAGACATAAAAGGTTCATGAGAGGCAATACAGTATTGGATTCTTATCTGTTCCGTGTATTTCTCTTCTTACTTTTTCATTTGTTTGCTTTTAGGGATCACAAAAACTAATGTATTCCTCAGGATTATCATACAAAGTATACACTGAAACTTCTTGAAAACAAGGAGGGAAGAGGCTAATACTTCCTGATGAAGTAAGTAAACTTGCTTCTGAAGAGATTGTCTTTCTGAAAAATCACTGTATCTAATCTAACATTGCCCCCTATCCTCCAGTTTTGATCTAATTTGTTCCTAGCCTACATAATCAGTATACTTGAATCATGAATGAATTCTAATATCTTGTGCTCCTGCCTGTACAACCTTAGAAATTTGAAAGGTATTTTGGGGGGAGCAGAGGTTATTGCTGATATTGATTTATTCATGACAATGTCACATCTAATAATCTCTGTAGACTTCCCCCTGCATCCAGTTCACAGAAAATAGCTCTATTTCAGTGAAATATGTTTGGATAAAACGGCCCTCTGATATTTCGTGTTCTTGTCTTTCTTATCTATATATTAAACAAGAAAAAAGCTCATTGAAATTTAAATAATCCTGAACATCTGTTTATGTGCCATGTACTTTGAAACTATACGGAGAAATATTTAAGCTACAATAGCAGCCCTACACTAGTTAATAATTACGTTTGATTACTCAGCCTCTGTGAGGATTACTCAGAGACTTCATTCTCTACAACCATTAAGGTATTTCGACCAGAATCCCAATACAGCTAGATGTAAATTAGATAAGAAAGTTCTTTTGCAAGGTTGTTAGTTTGTGTCATTAGGTGAAGAAGCAGGATGGCATTAAATGGGAGCAAAGAAGCAAAAATAGCACAAGGGAAAAAAATTAAGACAGTGACAAGAAGAGTCAAGCCTTTCCCAACAAGTCTTAAAATATCAATTTCATGTTTAACCAAGCAGCACTCAAATGCAAACCAAACTCTCTTGCAAGTATTTCCTAATGCTTTTCTCAAACTTCCTTGTTAATGACTGTTAGCCTGTATCAATCAAGTAAAAATGTTCTCATTTTGTGAAACGCAGTTGCTGACCATCAAATGGATGTATTTTTACTGCAACAGATACTAGAATGAGCAGATGCTAGAAATGGGAGTTTCAATCATATTTGCCATCAATAGATGCAAGTGAACAAATTTAGAGAGCTACATTTCTTATAATAATTCTTCTGAAGTTGCTAAGTGGCTTATGCCACAGCATAAATTAAAAATTTATTAATATAAATCAGTGTTAGAAAAATAACTTAAAAAGAAAACCAGTAGACTTAAAGGTTGCTAATGCAGAGACAGTTAGTCTTGCAGACTTTCTCAATATCGTAACATGTTCAGTTCAAAAACATGAGTATTTGTGTAAAGGATAAAAAACTATAAGTTTCATATTACTGGAAACAGGGAGTGTGGTGCTCCCTATATCCAGCAATAATTTTTTTTTTTATTCAACAAACAATTTCAGGAGGCTCTGGGACAGCTTGCTTTAAGTAGGATTACACACATCTATACCTGCTGAAAGCCTGGTTCCGCTGGCTCTGAGCCTGGCCTTCACATGTGGGTATTTTCAAAAAACTCAGTCGTCTACAGAAGCAGCATTTTTTCAGCTCTCACCACCACCGTTATTAGTGTGCCACCTATTTCCAAGGCTCTCTCAGATATCTTGAGATGTATTAGATGAGAAGGAACTGTAACATTGTTAAGTCTAACAGATCTGACCAGAGCAGATTAAGTAAAATCCCTTAGAGAACAAGAAAGATCTACTGTGTAATTAAAGGAGCATGATGATCTTATCAGAAGCATAAAAGCAATGTCAGCATCTCTCTTACAATCAGTTTTTCTCTCTAGGCCCAAAATATATTATGATGAAAGACAGAATCGCCTACTTTGTTATACAGTCTGAGGCATAAAGAAATTACTTGTTCAACATCAGTGAGCAGACAAATGGTGTGGCCAAGACTTTGAGGGTCACAATCCTTGGTTCAGAGTGATCCCAAAGTGCATTCAGTGAAGAGAAGCTGTGAACAGAGTGGAAAGAAAGGAGACAGACATATCCACCAATATATATTCATATGTATTTCCCACTCCTACATATGTTGCATCCATAGTCTTTACAAAGTTTGCTTCGCACCAAGACCTTAAATATATTTGTTCATACCTTCTGGCTGCAGAGACAGACAATATCCAAGATATGCCATTCAGGATTGTCACAAGAGAAGAATCCCTCAGAAATTAATTCTGAAACTGAGATTATTTTATTCAGCTTACTGAAAAATACTATCACAACTCAAGACTACTGAAAGTAGTATTTTCTATCGCATATTTTACTTTCTGGTACTCACTACATTTTGGAGACTCTCACAGGGAAGAGGATTCTAAGTGCAAAGATAAAAAGAAGCTGTAGGACCATTCTTTTTCCAGTTAATGCCATACCTATGACATTTTCTCCCATTTCTCCCCCTAGAACAAGAAGAAATAGCAAGAAGTCACTTGGCTGTCTCTTCCAAAATATTTCTGTATAAAAAAGGAATACTGGCAATAGTTGTCCACAGAGAAGAATACAATTTTGGGTCATTGTTGGTCTAGATTCCAAGGGGTCAGATCCTAGCATTTATTACTAGAATTATCTCGTCTTAGTTGGTGCTATCTACCAAAACAAAAGAATGTTTGAAAATAATATTTCTTCAAACAAAATATAAGTCCATGGAAAAAGACCCCTTTTTCATCTCTTAAAATTCCCCCTCTTCCTCAAAATGAAATAATAAAAATCTTCATATTGATAGGAAAATTCGTGTATTTTTATGATTATTGGTAAAGATCTTACTGGAGATATCTCTATCGCAAGTTGATTTTAGCAACCTGGAAAATCCTAAGTCAAGCAATTACATATATGTAGTTTAAAAAATAATACTACTAATGATAAAAGCCCCACCACAAATGGAAAATCCAATAATCACACAAACACATACACTACCACCAGCATCCCATTTGCACACTTTTTGTTGCACATTAATCAGGCTGCCTCTCTGAACTGTGGACAATTAAGACAGCAGCTCCTACTGTAAAGCAGATAAAATCCTCTTAAAGTTGCATATGGCCCTTTAATCTAAGTACACTATACAGAGGACTTAATTCTAGTGCTCACCCCTCATGAATCAACTCGAACTCTGTAACTGACCTCATTTGGCATCTGTCAGAAACTAAGAGCAACAGCACGCAGCTGTTCACTTTATTAAACATACATTTGCATAAATAAAATATAAAATTATAAGTGTACCTCTAATATTTTGGAAACTCAATGCTACTCAGTGGTAAAAACTGCTATTTTTTATGTGATTTTAATACTATCTGATCAAAACTTATCCAGTTCCAATTCCTGCCCCCAAGATTTTCTGCTGTGTTTTCTCATTCTCTAATAAGATTCTGTCATGGCGCAGTGGACTCTTTTTTTACACTAAAATAAAGTCTTTTTCTCAGGGTGAAAGAGCATAAGAAAAAGGAATTATTTATTAGTCAATGTTGTTGTGATGTAAAAAAAGTACTTCATCACTGAGAAAAGCATTTCGCAAGCTCTTTACCAGTGATTAGAAAAGGGATTTTAGCTTTATATAGCATTTCTTAAAACTTCTAATTTCTCCAACCTTCCTTGCTTCTTACCAGGAATGGTTCTTGTCTTCATTTATTACCTGGAACACTGGTCAAAAAAGAAATTATATAAGTGTCTACAACTCTTATCCCGCTACTGGGTAATTCATCCTTACAAGGAGTCTTCATAGTTTCAGCAAGTAGTCAGATATTTCCCCCTGTAAATAATGACAGTAGAATACATCATCAAAATGTAAATTTTGAAGCACTGAGAGAAAAGACTATATCACAAGAAAAGAAAACATTAGGGAGGACATAGAGAGGAGTGTAAAGATTGTATTGGGGAAAAGCAAATGTAGAATCATAGAATATGCTGATAGAAGGCAACCATCAGGATCATTAAGTCGAACTTCTGGCCCTGCACAGGACACCCCAAGAGTTAAACTGTGTGCCTGAAAGCATTGTCCAAAAGCTTTCTGAACTCTGTCATGCTTGGTGCTGTGGCCACTTTCCTGGGGAGCCTGCTACAGCACCCAACCATGCTCTGGCGTGAAAAACCTTTTTCCTGCAAAACTTCCCCCAACTCAGCACAGCAGATAATCATACTGCTGAGGAAAGTCTGGGCCTTTCTCCACCATGACTGCACCTGACTGCTTCTAGCTGCAAAGGAATTAGGTACCTCCACAGTACCCAGACAGATCCACAGAGGGAAGCCATGTATTTCAGATGCTAGAAGAGAACGAACCATGTTGTACAGACAGGCTGGTAGTAAAACAAGAAAAATAAGGGACTAGGGATATGAATTCATTAAGAGAAAGCTCCTAGTAAAAGGACAGGATGGATGTCACCACTGCCACGGTTTGGACACTAAGAGGGCAAGACAAACAATGCTGCAGGAAGCCAGTTACAAGGAAGTGAGATTTTAAAAGAGGAGGAGGAGAATTAACTGAATGACAGTTAAGAAATAGAGTAAGAATTATATGCCAAGCATACAAAGCTGACTTTGAGAAGTAAATGAGGTTAGTAGTAGGACAATAGTAGAACAGAGGAAAGTGAGGCAAAAAAGCCCTTGGCAAGAAGTATCAGAACAACAAATTCTGTCCTTAAAAAATTTATCTAGAATTCATTACTCCCTCTTCAGTGTACAAAAAAATTAACAAATTCTTACTCCTATGCCCAGATCTCTCTGAAACTACTGGGAAAGTGTGCCATTTATTGGTGGTCCAATAGACTATTTCTAGTAGTGATAAGCACTTTATACTAAACTCAAGTCGAAAAATTTTTTTGATTCAGTTTAAGGTGCCAAGTCTTCTGAAGAACTGTGAAGAAAGAACTCAATAGCAACACATAAAGGAGTTAGCACAAAGTGTTGGATTATTTCTTTGTGTTGTAGAAAATTGTATACAACAAAAATTATATGCAAATGAGTATGTATCTTAAAGGACATTAAAAGAACATAACCACAATTGTAGAGAGAAATGTTTTTGAAAACTATAACACCTCTGTTAACATTGCATCAATGCATATAATATTTTTGCATAACATTCCTGCCAATGTATTGATCAGAATGGGCTCCCTGACTCTTTGGATGCTGTTGGAATATCCTTCCACATTTAAAAGGCGGTTTCACATTTTTTTTTAAATGCGTAAACATAAACACTTATTTTTTGCTAATAAGCTACCTCTATGGGAAAGTACAACATGATAAAACATTTGCTTTATATACTGAAAATTACATATTCCTGCAGTAGAAGCATCTTTGCAAGTAATTTCTGACATTATATACAAGGTTTTATACTTTTTTGAGTGTTCCATAGGCAAATAAAATATGTAGAACAAATGATTATTTCTCTAAATTTGGACAAAATCAAACATGGAATCAAATTTACTGGTAACTAAATTAGGAATGTTTTAGTTGTGAAATCCCCCCCAAAATAATGAAGATACATTGACATAATTAGTTTAATTCTGTTTACTTGTCCTGTTTTGGTAGAGTTTTTAAATGATAACATAGCTAACAAAATACAAAATATTCAGTTTTACTTTCATTATCCAATGAATTTGCAAAGAAATAGAGACACTGTGAAGACAGAGATACCCACAGAGTGGTTTCCTTAGCAACAGAAAAAGGAATGCGCTGACAATTTCCATACCTTCATGAAATTAGTGGTGGTTCCCTAACACATTTCATAGATGAGAAATCTATTGTAATTAAAAAATAGAATAAACTGTAGCTGATATTTCTTTCCAGCCATATTTTCTCTCTCAAATTTTTAAGAAAATATTCTTTGATAAAGGTTGAATGTCTGGTTGAAGATGTTTCAAGGGCTGTAATATTTCAGAAAAATTCTGGATTATTTGCAGAAAGTTGGACCTTGCCTTAACTTCCAACTTGATGCTCAAAAATTATGGAGTCATTATACATTTCTCAATGAGGTTCTTCATGGCAGAATGCAGACAGATCTGAACACACCCTACTTAGGCCACAATGGAGACCAAATATATTAATTGCACATAGCACAACACCAAGATTGAAAAAGAAAGTCTTGTTCCAATATCAAATGTATTTGCTTGGCATCTCTGGCTCTTAAAGACAATCCCATTGTCTGACTTGCAAGACACTAGACTAGAGTGAGGAAGCCTTCTCACAAAGAAAATAATTTTGGATTTCTAAGGATTTTTTGAGTCATTACAGTGAATTTTCCCCACTCTTTATGTGCATAACTGCAAAGGGTGGGAACAGTTCCTTCACTGTTGATCTATATCCATCTATTAATTTATACTGCTACCATCACTGTTTCATGAGATGCCTTACAAAATCTCTAGGATCTAGAGAGGTCTTAACCTAAAGAATCTACAGAATCTATAGACAATGGGTATAGAAACAAAGTACTGATCAGAAACAGCCATCTATTGTCAAACAGTTCTAGCATTTTCTGCTAGAAATGCATAAAACTGACCTGTTGCATCTGCTGTACACTCACTTGTGTTACTGATTCTAAACGTGAAAAGTAAATTTCTTACAGTAATATCATCTTCTGAAAAACTGCTAATCACTGAAGAATCTTTACCTGAATCCTCAACCATATGAACCTAAATAAAAATGAGCTTAAATTCAGTAAAAACAGTTCAAGTTTTGCAATTAATTAATAAATTTAATCTCTTCTACTTGCTGTTATAAAAAGAGTTCATTCTATATTATCACAAGTATGAAAGGGAGGAAAGAGTGATTAAGAAAGACTGTTCCAAAATGTGATTTCATAGTTGTAAAGGTCAGAGAATAAGCTTCCCTCTACCTCAATGGGCTAGACACTCCAATCTGAATTTGCTCCACCTAGGGTCTGGCACTTAAATCAGGAATATTTCTTAATTTCCTCTGCAGTTAGTGGTAAGATGTGATATTCTGGTAATTCACATTTGAGATGGGCTGAATCATCTTCTGGAGAGGTCTTTCAATCCAAATCATGAACAACCTGAGAAACTGCCTCATACAATCACAGAGGTTCAATAGTTGCCTCCACCATTTCATGCCTTTCTAAACCTCCACAGAGCTAGAAATTATGTACCCCGCACCATTTATGAAACCAGAAACTGTTGAATTGTTTGTATTTATATCCTTTTTATAGAGGGGCAGAAGAGAAAATAATACAAGAGGGGCAGAAGAGAAAGTAATGCAAGAGAAAAGAGAACAATTTCTGTGTTGGAATCCTACTTTTGATCTAAAAACTGTTACCTTCAAATTGGAAGCTGATGGCATTCAAGGCAGTTATCCCATCAACACATTATGTGCTCTGATCTTGACAGCAGCACAATTGCATTTGCAGGGCTGGTCTCAGACAGGATGACAGATGGCACCTCCATTGCACAGTGATGTCCCCAAAGAGATTTAAAAAACAAATGAGTAGTTTTCAAAGAAAATGTTAGAGAATAAAATGTGATGATTATTCATACAATTTAGACAATGTAAAACTGCAGCCAATAGCAGTCCATATTCCCTGGAGCTCAATCTCTATCCCTGAAATCCCTGAGCAACACCCTCATTTTAAAGCTGAATAACTGTGAGGAGCATCAGTGTCAGAGCAGAAAATACCCGACCAGATAAGACCAGCAAATGGAGATGTTTTCTCAGCCCCTTCTGCTCTCTGGAGAATCTGCACTGGCTGAAAGGCTTTTAAAAAGTGTAGGAACAGTGTGAAGTATCTGACTCCAGAATTTTATTCACAAAAATATGGAGTAGCTTCATCTTGTCTGAATAAATACATGTATGGAAATTTGGTAAAATAGATCCACTAAGATCAGACATCATACTCAACAATTACTTATTGACAGAGTCCAAAAAAGCAATATGAAGGTCTTGAGATCATACATTCAAAACACGTAAGACTAAGTATCTGCCAATTGCATAGTATGAATTTGTGGTGAAATATTCAGCCACAAATTACTCTTTTTTCCATTTCTCAACAACATTATAATGACTATAATAAATTATTCCTTTGTCTAATGAATATAGTTTTAGCATTTTTACTGAAGAAAATTCTCACCAGTAGGAATTAGAGAATCACGATCCAGTCTCTAAAATGTAAGTTGATTTCTCAGTGCTTTCATTCATTTTTATTTGTGAGAAAGGAAGGTCTAAAAGCAACATGTATCAGGAAAAGTGAAGATGAAGTAATATCTTTCCACTTTTTCAGCTTTTAAGATTCAATAATCTTGGTCTTTTAAGCTATATATTTTCTAAGTAACCAATAGGATTTCAACCAGGAGTAAAACAACATTCTCATGTCAGCAGCTACCCAACAGACCTTAAAGGGTTAGTATCTTTCACTTTTAATATTGCTACTCTAATGCTTTACAAAAAAAGCAAAACATAAGATAAACTCGTGGAGACATACATAAAAAAAAATTCTTAATTTTGGGGGGGAATTTTAAGAAATGCCTAACTAAACCTCATTGATGCAGAATATCTTCCTCTTTACTAATCATCCATTCCTCTGTACACACAAGACTTTCCAGAAATAAATTGTCCCACTTTGTTTCACTCATCTAAATGAGATCTCTTAATTAGAAATAGAGCCTGCTTTGATTCCCTTGACAGCCAGCAGTAAGAGATGTGCCCCTCAGCTGTTACTGGATTTCATTATTAAAAAACTCCTCAAATTTACAAAGTTTTATCACAACCCTGTCTAATATAATTTTCTTAATCGTAAAGTAGAACTGATAATTTAAACCAGTTCAAAGCAACTTCAAAGAATATAATCTGGATTTTATGGACAAAATCCTTCTGCGTTCCAGAGCAGCAAGTAATGTTCAATGAATGCAACTTATACCCCACTCAGTAATGAAATGGAAAATTAGAAGAATTGGAGAACAATTGCAGCAAGTTTTCAAATGAGGCACCAGGGAAGGAATTATAATTCAAAGAAATCTTTTTCATTGATTAAAGAAATTAAGAACCTAAGAATCCACCTTAACTCATTCTTCATTTCACCTCCTTTTTATCTTATTCTTAGAAAACCTCAAGAACACATCAACTGAATTCTCTGAGATGCGCTAGCATCCTAGTAATCAATCAGTGATGATGAAGCCATTCAGATGAAAGTAACAATGAGCTAATGAAAATATGTTTTCCTCTGGACATTATAAAGGTCCCATCTTAAAACTGAAGGACACACCAAAAGTCTGCAGGAGCTCAACAGTAAGTAGCAGTGAATACCTAATGGGACAATCAAAGGAATGATGCTGGGAAAGTATCACTATGATTCCACAATCAGTTTTGATTTACAAGAATAAATAAAAATGCAAAAATCCCATTGCTTTGTCTTGGGAATATCCTACATCTCATTGTATTTGGCAATATTTATACTGAAAAAAACTGAATGGTGGAAAAGCATCAGAAAATGTAACTGGACTGGGTTTCCTAGATTACCTAACTATTCCCTGCTGAACTGGCTATGAAGGCTTGATTACATTGAAACTCAGCAGATGGATTCCACAAGCCACCTAACATCCAGTAAAAAGATAATAGGATATGTGTTAGAGGAAGTGGAGAGATGGATGGATGGATGGATGGATGAATGGACGGATGGAGTGATAGCCCTTCTGTGTGTGTATACCTTGCCCATATTCCCAACAGCAGATGTTTCACTCAGAGCCTCAAACTCATCTTTTCCCTAGGTTGAACATCCTGTGTTTTTAGATCACGATGATGATTTTTCTCCCCATCAACAACATTGAATACATAATGAATATACAAAGTGGTGTGTGGAGATATAAAAATGAAATTTCATGTACATACTGCTTTAATTCATAAACTCCTGACATTACTATTTAAGTTCAGTGTACCTGTAAATAAAAGGTACATAAAGGGTTTGTGAAGACAGAGTAGACATCAAAAGAATGAGAGAAATTTGGCTTATTTTCCCAGACCACCTCATACCAGAATCACTGACCTGAGAAACAACAGGGAATATGTACATAATTATGAGTAGTTACTGGAGTTTGGTGCAGGAGACGAAGAATAATTATTATTATACAATATAATAAAAGCTGAAGATAAAAAGTAAAATGTTGTGAAAAATCAGTGGTGGTCTAAAGACAGACTTTTTGTTTATGAACCTTGCAAAAGCAGGAGCAATACAGACCAGAGGAGACATTCCCAGTAAGTCTTTTCAGATTTTACTGAGTTACAAAGAACACTCCTCATTACAATACTGTGTGACCTTACTGCAATCAGTGGTGAAAAGCTGCGGTCCATTCAAAACCACTGTAGAAACATTGGGTTTAGTTTTGCTTCATATTAAAGAGTGACTGGATATTTTCTTTATTTGGAAAGGATGTAAAGCAGAGTCATTCTTTTTAATTTCAATTTAAAGAAATGTTGACTGGCTGAGCAAGTATTTTTAAAAATAGCATAAAGCCTTCTTCCCTTCATCCCCCTCTCAAAAATACTGCAAAGAGAATAGTGAAATACTCAAAAGATAAATATTGAAATAATTCCTCTTTAAGCCATCTTTATTGAGTTTAGCAAAGTTTTTGTCTTTTAAAATTTGGACTCTACATTGAAAAAGAAGAAATTATTATTAATTAAGATATACTACTTAAAGTCATTCGCAGGTGAAATGACCACTCCTACTTCTTGCTTTTAAGGTCTTCACAAGCATTTTTTCCTGAATTTTTTCTGGGCTACATATTTTCTTGTACTACAGGTTGCATGATGAAAATCCATAACACCTGATTTTGCACCAAATCCGCAAATACATAAGAGAAGCACGAAAATCAACACATGGAGACCTTGTCACATACTGTCTTTGCAGGATGTGCCAGGTGATGGACCTGCTGTATTTGTTTGCAGTGTATTGTGAGTGAATTGTGAAAAGTCATTATTCA
This sequence comes from Petroica traversi, assembly GCA_025920805.1. NCBI lineage: Eukaryota > Metazoa > Chordata > Aves > Passeriformes > Petroicidae > Petroica > Petroica traversi. The sequence continues at coordinate 31,129 of JAHLSL010000218.1, read as the reverse complement.
AAAGAATAGGGCTGAACAAAAGACAGAAGATAGATCTGTCTCTCTTAAAGGTATTTCAATAGAGTGGGGAAAAAAATCACAGAGAGAAACAGATGGCACTTCCTTAGAGAATGTACTCATGTGAGGGAAGCATCTACACAGAAGATGGGGGAAGGCAGAAATGAGAACAATGGCACAGAGTGTAGTATTTAACTCTGTGGGATTTGGTTATGAGGGTAAAATAGAAACGAGAGATCTCTAAAGATGGGTTTAGAGCATGGGAATTTATTGTGAAAGAACATGGGTATGAGAAGCCTGCTGGGCTGCAAGACGCAGCTCAAAGCAGGCCAGAGAAAGAGAGAGAAAGAGGCAAAAGAGAGAGTAAAAAGAGAGTGATTTGCCGTTTACAATACAATAAATCATCTTCTCTGTTGAATATTCTAATTCTCTTTAACCAATCTGAGACAAGCTACAAACTCTACAACATTTGCATGCAACCTATAAGAATCATCACATTACCATACAGGGTTATATTTTAAACCTTAAAAAAATGCTTTTTGGAATCTTCTTCCAGGCAGGCAGGGTTTGTTCTGACCTTTGGACCTGCCTAGGCAGAGGGTATTGTTTTGTCAAGAAGCAGGATTACCTTCAGTCAGCTATACCATTGTTTCTTAGTTACTCTTCAACTCAAACCTTGTCTTCATCTCAATTTCTATTATACTTTCCATATTTTCAGCATCTTTTGCAAGGTAATCATATCTACAAGGCTTTCCTATTTCATCTTCCCCAACAACAGAGTTCATCTGGGATGAGTGCAGCCTGCAACTTTTCTGAGGCAAACAGATCTCATGTCTGCGAATGGACAAATATCTGAAACCCCAACCTGTGTTTGCAGCCAGTGACATGGAGACATCACTGCAAGGCTTGGCACCCATGCTCCTGCCTGTTTTGTCATATAGCTGCAACAGCTTTTACAACTGAAGCAATCCCAAAGCCCTTGAGAAACTTGCCAGGCAAGAAAGAAAAGCGTAACCTCCACAATGTATGCTTCCTGTCACTAACACCATGGCATCTACTGTAGACATGGTATCTTTGGCAGGATCCACCTTAAAAAATCCTCAAACCTCCTTGCACATTACACACAACACCCTTTCAAGTTGCAAACAAGCCCACCAATTAATTTGAAGATGTTTAATTTAGATGAATAGTTTAACTATTAACATGACCTTCCCTCATTTGTTTCTCGGCTGCTACAAGGCAAATGTAAAGACTCAGTAAACAAAGGAAAAGAACAAACTAAATACATGTCTGACTCTCTTTAGCATAAGTCTCCATTGTTCATACACAGCATGACTAATTTAACTAGGCTCTTAGCAATCACAAAGATTATAAAAAATTTTGTTGTTCTTGAAGGTGCTTAACTTTTTGTCACACTGTAGACTCCTCAGATTTATCTGTAACACAGTGGGTTTTGGCAAAGCAAATCAAAAGTAGAGGAAGAAAGTATATTTCAGCTTTCTTGCTTTGAAGGGAAGTAGAAGGAAGATGCAGAATCTACGTGCTCCCACAGAACTGACCTCCATGGTATATTTGAAATACAAGACTAATGGTGTCTAGATGCATAAGTGGATACCAGACAGCTCATTATCCAAAATTGCAGGAGTATCCCTAGAAAATGCATGGTGTTTTAGCATGAATAAGGACTGCAAAGTAGAAGGAAATCACCTAATGCCCCTTTACTGTGCCTTGTTTCATATAACAATGGAAGCCCAGAGAGTGTGAATAAATTGATTCCAGATGAAACTAAACTGTAACACACCTTATCATGCCAGTGACAAGGCTTGTTTAGTCATTAGGGCCATATTTGAGTTAATCTGAAGTCAAATCTTTAAAATACACATAATGTGGATGTCAGATCTATAGCACAAGTTACTCCACAAATTCATTCTGATTTTGCCATACTTCTTGTTACCGTGACGCAGCCACAGATCACAAAGCCAATACTTATCTACAGGTATCATGGACTGATTAATTCATCAGCATGAGTAATCAACTTAGATTGCAAATTCTGTGGGATGAGAAACAAAATGGGTCAGCCATATTTCCTTGGTGTTCTATTCTTTGAGGGGTTGTAAACTTTGATGAAATTATAACAATGAACTAAGATAGCAAGGATGAGCAGCAATAGTGTTAAATTTCCCCAAATAAAATATAGATCTCTTTTAATACACTTCTTCAATAAGACTTCTAAAAAGGACTAAAAACATAAACATGAAAACACTCTTACTTTCCCTGTTGCCCATTTTTCTACTTTAAAGTAGAATTATCTGAAAAAGGCAATGCTCCTACATATTCTTGAGAATCTATGGGGAAAAAATCAGAAGAGCAAAAATGATGGAGTTTTTACACTACAATTACAGACTTGTCAATTTCCACTTCCAGAAAAACAAGTAAGTCTGTAGCCATCTTGAGGATTTCAAGATGTTGAGCAGCAAGCTTACATCACTTTGTCAAGTACAATATTACCATTCCTTCTGTGATACAAAAAGCAACATAACTCCAGCATCTTGCCTTCTGTTTAGGCTCCTAACTGATTCATAGTACTTTACATAAACAAAATAATGGAGTATTATGGAGCTTACAAAAGTGTACAAAAGTGGCTGCAAAACCTTACTTATAATGATTACTAGTCTCCATTACACTAGAAATCCCTAAACCTGGCATGCCTTAGTATTTTTGTTGAAAACTTTGATGATGAAAAAAACCACTGTCTCTGTTAAAAGTGAATGGATGCTAAGCTGAGAATTACTGCCAGGAACGCGAAGGACAGCATCATAAAATTTCATTCGTAAACATCAAAAATAAAAATTGTGTAAGAAAGAAAAAAATATTTGTATAATTAAAATAAAGAGCCTATTCTATTGAAAAGAAAAGAATCAGTTTAAAAAGAGGCAGGTTAGAGTTTTTTAGAGAAAAAGGAAGATACTATTTTTAATTGGAAGCTGAATAAGAACATACCAATAATATATTACAAAATATGCTACAGAGTAAGGACAAGAATAAGGATAGCATTAAATTTTTGGGAAGTTTCAAGGTGTTTAAGAGTAAAAGATTATTTAGGATGGATTAGAAACTCCCTGTTAAGTATGATAAAGCTAATACTACATAAGTGGGTTAGGGAACAGAGTTCCCTCACTCCATTCCTCTAGACTTATATTTCTAGGACTGATTTTTAAATAATCCCAAACTTATTTTTTTCCCCTGTCCTGGGTTAGCCATAGGACCTTTTTGTATCCCCAGTCGTCCTCTTGCTTATGCTGGACATTAAGCTCTACAGCTTTAAGTCTGGCCCAGAGAGACAGAGAGCGTGAAAGCAGAGAAAAAACACGCGCCATTTGTCTGCAGCAGGAGTTATACCTTTTTTACTCCCCTTCAATATCCTTGGAGAGGCTACATTCCAGCGGGACAGCGTTATCTCACTCTCACTCTCTGGGTGTGCTCGAAAAAAGCACACAGTGGAGGGTTTCCCCGGACCTTTCTCGGCTTTTTTGCAGGGAGAGACTTTGTTTCTTTTGCTGTGTATTTTTTCCTTTTTCCTCCTCCTGGGACTGGTTGGCATCGCGTGGGTCGAAGACACCAGGGAATCCCCAGGGCCCCCCCCCCGGCTTCTACAGCGGGGCCCGGCAATCGGCCCCTTCCCACTGGAGAACTGAACCGGAGCCAGACGGACTCTGAATCTACCATCTCTTCAGAGGAAGCAGAGGTTTCATTGTTTTCATATTATTCAAATTTTTCTATGCTTGTGAATATTCTGTTTGTTAAATAAATAGTTTTTTCCACTTTTCTCTGAGGAAAGTTTTCCCGAACCTGTTGGGGGAGTGGTGGTTGGAATCAGCTCTTCCTAGAGGAAACCCCCACAGAGTTTTCCTCCTAAATATTGCGCTAAACCAGGACATCCCCACAAAATCCACAGCAAAGGACTACATATTAGGAGAATTTATCAAAATTTTGGAGGGTTTAAGAAAGCATCCACACTACAGTCTTCTCTTGATTTAGACCTAAAAGTTAATGAGATTTAGGCATTTCACTACCAAATCTCCTGAAATGTCTTCTAAGTTTTCCTTTATTTTATGAGTCAGTAGGAGTTAAAAACATGCAAGAACTGTCCACGAGTGTTGTGAACCAAATGTGTACATTAATAAAATAATGCATAATTCAATTTGAAATTGTCTTTGTCTTAGTGAGGTAAATAGTAGATGTGCAAATGGCTTTTAGTCTTATAGTTTTTATTATATTTCTTGATTTTCCTCATTATTTAACTGTTATTGTAAAATAAACAATGAACTTGTATTTTATTAATTTAAAAGCTATCTGTGATACAAAATACATTTGTAGCTAGCATTTTTTTCAGGAAGACACTTCAATAAGCCCATTCTATAACTGTCTTTTAACCACAAACCTTTTTTTAATTGTTGCCAAATGTGTTTGGAAAATGTCAAATTTAATTGACTTAGTTTCAAGTTGTTTCAACCTTTTTCTTTTTTTCCATATCTCCAAGTGTCTAGTATGATGGGGTTTTTTCCCTGAGAAATATCAGGTTTAGGACAAGCAGCAACTTGATTCTGTCCTGCTATTTTTAAAATACCATCTGATTTGGATCAGCGGTGATGACAAAAACTATTCAAAAGTTCCAAAACACTGAAAAATTCTAGTAATTGTTTTTCCCTTATCTGCTCATATCTTGATTTTAATATAAGAACACCATTTTTTATGAATATCAAATTCAACATAATATTTCTAGTGAATTCAGTGGGATAGGACAAGGTTCTACGTGTATCTTACTAGGCAATACATCCTCTATGAGCAAATTGAATTCAACTGACAATATGTACTACTGACACAAATAACAGGTGCAAATAATGAGGAAAGTTCTTAGACAGAACGAGTGTGGAAAAGAAATTCATATTATGTGAGTATATAAATCTCTACTCTTCTAAGATCAATGGAAGACCTTTAGGAGGCTTCAATCAGATGAGGATTAATCCTCCTTTTATTTCTCAAAGGTGTTCTGAGTTCAGCTACCTTGAACATATCTTCTACTCATCCATTATAGAAAGAGAAATAGAACTTTTACTTTCCTATTTTTAATAGACTGAAATCTAAACATAAATATCTGTCACTTGTTAACTTATGTTCTGCTCAATATAAACACCCACACACTAAAATTTTTTTGTTGTTGCTGTAGTTGGAAATAAACTCCCACAGAGATAAGATCACATCGTAAAGGTTTAGTTCAGAATCAATGCTGGGTTATACCTCCTTGGGATAAAAGATTTAAAATGGATATGCCAATAAAACCTTAAACTACACTATCGCTGTGTAACTCTATTGTTATAATAAGGCTTCATTTGATTTTTCTTGAGAAATATAATAAGATTAAGGGAAAATCATAATTTCCCCTATGACAAAAGATAAACTACTTCTCATTGATCTCTCAGAAACCAGACCCATCTTTGTATATTAAATAGTCATTTGTAACAACAGGCATATTATCATTCCAATAACACAACGTCAATGGCACTGATTTTTAGAGACATACTGTAGTGGTCTCTTGAGAAACCTGATTAACTCCTGAGCCAGACAATAGGGAATAACAAGGGATGCTTGAGGAATATCTTAAGGATTTTGTTTTCATTTGTCTTGATTTATATAAACCTTCCCAACAGGTTTATTGGCTTTTGTTAAGTGGGTACCAAAGCTACAGGGATTGAAAGATAACTTTTTTTTTCTTTTTCTTTTTTTTTTTTTTGTCTCTTGCTATTGTGACATTTAGAGCAAGGTGAAATATGCTTCATAAGTGTTTTGTTGCACCTTTCAATAAATTAATTCAAACCTTACTAATGCATTTACTGTGCATTATAAATAATTTATAATTAGATTAGAGGAAAGGTATGTATCTTGGTGTTATTACTGAATATGTCATTCTAATCTGCCCTCATCAAGTTGTTAGGATTATTTTTTATGTTTAGTTATTGCCACTAAAATTCCAGTGATGCTATTGAGTGCAAACATGATAAAAACATGTATTACTTGTCAACCCATGAACCAAGAATCTTATAACCTGAATACTCGGGAAAACAGACAATAGTACAAAAGAATTTCTACTCCAGCTTGAGAAGAAAAGTCACAGTAATTAGCAGGGGAAATGAGCCAGAAGTGGTTGGTACAACTCAGCTTTGATATTAAGATGGTAATTTTCATCCAAAACAACTTGCCAGTGATCATACAGGAAGCTTAAGAAAACCACCATAATTAACTACAATTTTTTTATATCTCCTGGAAGAATATAATGACAATAATGGAAGTATATTATGACAACAACATCTTCCTCTGTCTTATCAGATAAGACCATATTTCCATCATAACATCAACTCTCTAACTGAGTAAGACACCAAGAAACATGTAAAACTCTATGAGATTGTATTAAAATTTCAGTGTAACAAAATCATGTATAATTTCGTTACTCTAATTAAAAAATCGACCTGCAGAAAGGCAGCCCCGGAAAGAAAAGTTTTCTTGGATCCTGCGGCTTTTATGTATTCAGAGCATATTACACACCATCACTTGGTTAAGATATAGTAGAGATCTGACCTTTAAATGCCAAACATGTTAGTGTTCTCCAAAGCTGTCTACCTCTAAAATAAGCAGAAATAATTTTTAAAACTCATTTCAAAGTGAAACTGACCAGATGTCTCAACCTTAAAAAAAAAGCCTTGATGCAATCAAAATAGCTACTGAGACTAGTAGTGGGTGAATTGTCTGTTAATGGAGAGAAGATACTACCTAATACTGAACTTGACTGCAAATTATTCTCTTAGCTCTGAAGCAGGATTTATTTCTTAAGTTAGATATGAGTTCTCTTTAAAAATCTGTATGATGAGATCCACACAGGGAATTCTATAACCTCTGTGAGCCATATTTTCCAGTGCCTGACAAATCACACGGTATATTTTCCCCTTAGGTTTAAATGGAATTTTTTGCAATTCAGACTGTGCACATTGCTTCTTTCCCATCCACTGATACCACTGAAAAGGCTCTGTGTCTACCTTCTTTACTCCCTCTTGCCAGATATCAATCCACATTGATAAAATTCCCCTTGAGCTTTCTCCTTTCACAGCTCTCTCAGTCTCTCAACATACTTCAGGTACTCCTCCTTTAATAATTTTCATGGCCCTTTGGTCAAATTGTTCCATTAAGTCCATGTATCTCTTGTACTGGGAAGCCCAGAACTGGACACAGTGCTCCAGATATGGTCTCACCAGTGTTGAGTAATGTGGAAGAATAGTCTTCCTTGAGCTGCTAGGAATACTTCTTGTAGCCCAAGAGGCCACTGACCTTCATTGGTACAAGGGCATATTGCTGACAGATATTAAACTTGATATTCACTGAGACACACTCGTTGCACTCTCTGTAAGGCTGCCTTGCAGCACTCCAGCCCCCAGACCATAGCAGTGTCTGATGTTTTTCTGCCTCAGATGCAGATCTTTCCTTGCTTTTCCTTGAAATTCATGAGGCTCCCATTGGACCATTATTTCAGCCTGCTGTGGTTCCTCTGGATGGCAACAAAACCAACTGGCATAACTTAGTGTTCCCTAATTCCCCCACGCAGAAAACAACTTATAAACTTGTTCAGGGTGCTGTCTCTCCCATCAACCAGGTCATTAATGAAAACATTAAAACAATATCAACCCTTTAATCAACCCTGGTGTACACTACTATTGACTGGCCTCTGGACAGCTTGTCACAACCCTTTGGGTACATTTTTCTGTCCACCTGTCGCACTGACCTAGCCAATGCTTCATACTTTGTCTGAGTATGTTGTGGGATACAGTATCAAAAACCTTGTTAAAATAATGATAACCAATAGCCAGTCCTTTTCCTTCATCCACCAAGGTAGATATTTCCTCATAAAAGATGCTTGAGTTTGCCAAGCACCATTTCACGAAAGTAATTTCATATGACTAAGTCCAATCACTTTCTTGTTCCTTATAAATTTGCAAAGGTTTTTTGGGTTTATTTGCTCAACCACTTTCCCCAGAATAAGAGGCGTGACCAGCCGATTGTTCCTCAGATCATCCTAGGTCTTCTTCAAGATAGGACTCATATTTGCCGTCTTCAAGCCCTCAGAAACTTTTCCTGATTGTCATGACCTTTCAAAGACAAATGGCAATGACATTGAGCAGCACTCTTCATAACCATATGGGTCCCAAACATCCAGTACATTTAAATTTTCCCTAGCTTAATTTTCCCTTACCCAGGCTTTCATATCATTTCAGCACCTAGTAATCCTGAAGACAAATCCTGCTGGTAGACAGGGAGGCAAAGGTGGCCTTGAGTACCTCAGTCTTCTCCATATGCTTTGCCACTAGGATTCCCATTGAGTTCAGTGCAAAAGCCATGTTTTCCCTAGTGCGCTTTTTGCTCTCTCTGTACTTGTAGAAGCCCATCCTGTGGTACATCCTGCTCTCCTCCAGATTCAATTCCAGATGTGTTTTGGCAGTCTTGACCCTATGTCTTCACACTTGAACAATACTTCTTTTTTTCCTCTCTGCACAGTTCATTGAAGCAACTTCAACCTGTGTGTTTCTTCTTCAGTGTGAGTTTAGTTAGGCGCTACTTGTTCAACTACACTGGTCTTCTGCCATTCTCCTGCATGTGAGGTTGGACAACTTTTTAACTTAGTAGAGGCTTTCCTTGAAAACCTACAAGCTTTCTCTTTTTCTCCTTTTTTCCTCCAGGATTTTCTCCCATGGCATACTTCCAAGTAGGTCCGTGAACAGATTGAAGACTTCTGTTTTGAAGTCAAAGTTTGGTTTGTGGGTTTTGCTTTGATACTTTACCTATGGATCCTGAACTCCACTCCTGAACTCATAGTCTCTGTAGCCAGGACTTCCCTCAGGCTTCACATCCCTGGTCAGTTCTCTTTTTTTTGTGAAAAGAAGATCCATTACAGCATCTCCTGCACAACTTCTTGGTCACTTTCATCAGGAAGTTAGCAGCAGTGATCTCAAGAAACATTCTGAATTGCTCCTTCTCTCTGTGCTGCCCTTCCATAAAATAACACTCACCTTTTTCTCCAAGGGAGGAAGTGATTAGAATCTTTGTTCTCACAACATTCATGGAGCTTGAAGATACTTGATTATCTTGGAATTATTTTTCATATCTTTCAATATTTTTTTTAATTGCCCAAAGGATTCATATATTCAGGGAGAATTAAGAGGGTGACAGAATTCTTGTCAACTTTTCCTTAAGAAACCAGATAGAAAATATTCTCAAACAAGGTCATTTTACCATCACAAAATATGTTTGCATGCATAGGGAGGTTTATCAGTCAGAATAGCATTTTTATTTTGCTTCCATAGCTATAAAAAGGTGGTGTCATTTTGCCCTTAAACAGGTCATCAAACTTTCTTCCACTACTGGTCTGTAAGCACAGACCTGAAGAAGTAGACAGCAAGGGATTAGCTACCTTCAGCAATTGGTTTAATCAGGAATAAGGTCAAATCTCACTGAATTATCATACCATTATCCTAGCGTATTATAATGAGGTTAAAAGTATAGAGTCCTTTAGCTCCTGGTAACATCTATTAGCCCATGGTAGTCCAGTTGGCTATTGTTGATTTCAGCATCTTAAAATAATATTCCAATTTGCTGTAGAAGCTGAAGTCTGTTTCTCTGAACTGAATTTTACATCTGAAAATTACAATGATTTTACTGATGGGAGAATCCTATTTGTAATCATACACTAAAAAACCCCAGAGACAAAGAGCCAAAGATAGGACATATACAAACACCTGCCAAAGACACCAAACTTACCTTTGTCATAAAGGGCTATCAAGAAGCTACCGTCAAGAAATCATGTCTTTCAGGAATTGTGATCTTATTTCAAAATAGAAAAAAATGAGTGTTCTATACCAAAGACTAAATCTATAGCAAAGCCTGAGTAATCAGAACACATGGTACTGACAAGAACTATATTCTTCACTTGACATTATTTTCTATAAGGTTTCTGTGAAACAAAATATGCTTGCATAGGTTAAAATCCCAGAAAATTGTTTGTTTTTTTTCATCTGAGTTAGTGGGAACCACAAGAACATCTAAATATGTTCCCAAATTTGGAAAAATATTTCCAGTATTTCCCAATATTTCCCTCTTTTCTGCTCCTAAGGTCCCTGGAATATGAGATAAGGCTTCTGTAACACAAATATTGAAAACATGCGAGGGTCATAACAAACAAATGGAGAATCCTCCCCCCACCCCCCCCAGTATGTGATATCCAATACCTCATCATCATATTTTAAATAACACTGCAGCTTTTCATCATGTAATAAACAAGGGAGCACACGGTATTTCTTCAGATTTTCACACTTCTCACACCTAAGCTGCATTTAAAGATAACTAGAAACAGTTATCTTTCTAACAGACTAATACATCAATTCATCTAGATGCCATTAAATAGTACAAAATGAATATGGTTTATGAAGTACTATCTATCTGCCTATCTATCTATCTATCTATCTATCTATCTATCTATCTATCTATCTAATTTAGAAAGCTTTTAAGATTTTTAATGTATTTTTTCACTGAAAAAAAAAAGGTGATCTTCCTTATGATAGGCAAAGGATACATTTTTAACTTCTTTTTAATTGCCTATAAAAAAGAGTTTTGGCTTTGATAGATGTGGATTCCCTGTTGTTTGCCTTACCTTGAGAGACATATTGGAAATAAAACCAGGTTCATCCATACAAGGCATATCAATCACATTATTTTAATGGATATGGCTAGAAAATGTTTTCTGTAGATCTGTCTTAATTTTGGCTCAAAGCCATTGTTTTTATTCAAGTCTGATTTAGAAAGTATTATTTATAAAATAATTACGAACTACAGCTCACTATAGTTCATTTATCTAAAAAAAATAAATGTAAATATCTCCAGTATATAGGTGCATGAAGTAAACTATTGATTAAAAATACATTCTAATAAAATGTTTATCAGGATCTCTTCAGAGTTTTCAAGCAGGCTTTCAAAGCAGTGGTGTGTGAGAGTTGATGAAATGCCTCTTATGTGCTCCATATCCGTAGTATTAAGGTCAGTTGAATTCTCCTCAGCAAAAGCTGGCAACTCAGATGAAATTCAGTGGGATTTAAGCAGCAGCTATTCAGGCATTGAAAGCTTACCAAATTCGGCTGGCTTTTTCCCTTGCTGCAGGGATGTATAAATAGCAAGACACAGTAAACAACCTGAACTAAAATCACCAAGCTTAACAGGCTTTAAACAGAAGGAGATGAATATGTAGCACCTATTGCTAAACAATACTCGTTAGGCTGACATAACCAGTTAAAACCAACTACATGATAGCACCCAGATGATGCAATTCAAGCTAATGTAAAATATCAATTCACGTTAAAAAAAATAAAAGCACTATGCATCAGCCTAGCAAGCCTTTTATCCGAGGAATTTTAGCAAACTTTTACAGCTTCATGCCATTAGCACGTTTTTTCTACTCCAGAACTCAGCAATGTCTTCTGCTGCTCAATCCCACCAGCCCTGTTAGTGTCAGCTGTCAGACTGTTTTCACTGGTCTCTGTGCTCAATACACACAGCCAAAGTTTAGTACTTCTCCTCCAAGGAAAGATTAGAAACACCAGCCTGATCCCTTTAAAGAGCAGAGATCAAACCCAGGCCAATAACAGGATTTTTACATTATGAATACCCTTTTCAGCTTCAAAGGAAATGTCTGCAGAGGGGTTGCCAGAGTATGTCACGATTTATTTTAAGAATATAAGACAAAGAGTAAGAGTAGAAGTGAATTTAGAATCCACACTGACATCTTGTGGACACAGATCCAGCAAAACCTTTCAAAGCACTTTCAGCTCACCCCAATGGGGTGTTGCTTAATTTAATAGATAATCTTGAGTACTACAGGGAAAGGGAGATGATTTCCTGACACTTGTTAAACTCGACACTATGGAATGTAACAAGCTTTTGCAGAGTGCTGTTTCATACAATAAATATGACAAGAACTTGGATATTCATAGAAAAATGATCAAAACTTCATTTAATATATTTATTCTCAAGGCTCAAATTTAAGAATGAAACATATTTGAAAGACAAAAAAAAAAGTTAAAAACCCAAACAACAAAACACTTTACAACATTTATGTGATTATATTAGAATACAAGCAGTGATTTAGCTATGAAGTCTATACTAATAGCAAAAAAGGAAATGTGATGAAGCTAACAGGTTGACAGTTGACATCTGAAAAGTTGTCTGTTACAGAAGCATTTTCAAAATAGCAGAGAAACACTGCTGGTCTAAAACAGGTCTATTCTTAAATTGTTTTTGTGTTCGGCAGTTTTTCTAGGAAAAAAAAAAACAATCTTTGAAATATCTTGGGAAAATTTTGGCCAACAGAAAGTAGAATTTTATTTTTTTTTAAAATAAATATTCACAGGAATGGTTCCACAGACAGCAGAGGAAAACATCTTACCTCCTGCCTTTGGAAGGAACAGCATAAAAGGAAACATTTTTAATCTCAGCCTTAGGGAAAAGCAATGGTAATTCTCCCATTTCTTCCAGGATTTCTCAATGTATCTCATTTTAGACAATGCGTGCAGAGAATACAGAGATGAAAAGGAATCTTAAGCACCATGTTTTGCATGACGTGTCCTGAGAGATTTGCCTCAGAGAATTATTGACATAGACACCAGAATAAAGATGCTAGCAGGAGGAAAACACACATTGATATAGAGTATGCCTCCAAGATAACTTTTAATCAATGGTGCTAAATATTAGGTCCAAAATGCCCTTCAATATAGCTCAGCCTCATAAGAATGGCTCATTTGATGACTTTAGAAGCAAAAAGATACTGAAGTAATAATTTTTTGCAGGAGCACATTCTGAGGGGTGACAAATTTTCAGCATCACCAAAGGCTTCACTTCAAATGTAAGAATTTAATTAACATTCAGCAAAACATTTTGGAAACAGTGTGGTTCCAGTGATATTCTTCTGAGTCACATAAGATTGCTTTTTACCAGATCTGTATCAAATATAGAACTTGCTTTTTCCTTTTAAAGACATTTGCTCTTTATCTTGGCATTGCCCAGGAGATCCAAGACAAAACTGAATCACTGCTCATTTGCACCATATTTGGACTACATTAATCCTGTGGTTTTCAGTTTCCTGCAGCATTCAGAAAGGATGCCTTCTTACAATTGCTCTTCAATGTATAATTTTGAGAACTTTGGGGGTGTGAAGAGACTTTTCAGTAGAGATCTTTCATAGACAGAGAAAGGATTTAAGATGGTAGATCCATCAGAGGCTTAGTTGATAGATCAGGCTGGCGATCCCAATGTTGACCCCTTTTGGTATCCAGAGTCTCCAATTTCCTCACTATTGTACTGAAATCTGATCTTCCTTGTTCTCTTCCTCTAGCACACTTCAAGGGTTGCTATTCTTTCTTTCTGTTTGATTTTAAGCATTCTATAGCCACATTATACGATGATATGAAGATGGGATGTTCTAGGGATCCTTCTTGATTAAAGCTCTATTGCAGCTACCAGTGTTCAACCAGAACTGGACTGTAGGTTCCTGTCACCTCCTTGTGTCTGCATTGTTAAGATTCTCAGCTCTTCTCTTGGTTAACGTCAGTTCATTTGGCGTTCACAGACGTGACTTCTGCTGAAAAAAAACCCTCACAAAAAAAAAAAAATCAAACTGTCCACAGTGAAGAAGGAGAAATAACTCAAGGGGAAAATAAAAAATTACTATATTAAACATTGCAAACATTCACTCTACTGAGGAAAGATAATGTAGCATTTGAGTTCCACATACAGCCATTGCATGTGACCCAGATCTTCATTCTGTGTCACATGAAAGGACAGATATAGCTTGCATATCGAACTGTACAACAAACTACAAATGATTAATGAAAGTCCTAATTTATAAATCAATAAAATAATATTTTTGATTTAGAGCTATACAGAGAAAAATTAGGGAACTTAGTTCTGCTCAGTGATGCTTCTCTACACTTTAAAGCATAGTGAAACATCTTTTGGTCCAGCTTATCTCAGTTTTCAATAACTTAAGATCCTGTCCAGAAAATAATTAATCTTTTGTCTCAACAGTTTATATACATCAGTCTGGGCAATAACATTAAGGGTTTCTATGACTTTAAAATTATATCTTCAGATTAAAATATAGATTAATACCAAAGCTGGATTTTCAGCCTCAAAAACACTTAATAAGAGATTCTGTGTTTCACATGTTCCTCTTTGGCATTCTGAATGCTCCATTTAAATTTCTAAATGAGTTATTGTCTAAGTGCCATCTTGATCCTCTGAAAACTTAACCACGCACCAAACTTCTGATGGGGCTACTGTAGTGCTTAAAGCTGGGCACATGCTGAGAAATAAATATATGAGAAAATAAATTGAAATTATGGAAGCTGAAAGTAGCCATAGTGAAAGCTCCAGTTAGACCAAAATATTACTTCCAAAAGCATATGACTAAAAAAGGGTAAGACAGCACAAGGAAGATACTCAGTATAATATCCCATCTTTCATCTAGTGAAGGTCACTTAAAGCATTTCCCTCATCTGTTTCACCAGTCCAAACATCCTGATTGTTTTATTTTTTTAATTTCTAAGGTAATTGTAGACATGAATAATCTGGTTTCACTTTAGTTTTTAGGAATCCATTACTGAAATATAAAAGAATGTATGACACTATCATTAGCTTTTTATGCATCTTTTTTCTTAGCCATTAAAGATAAACATAAATGTATATACAAGTTATATCAGAACTGTGGTGTCTCTACATTGTACTCTCTCATTGTCTCTACATTGTACTCTCTCATTGTCTCTACATTGTAACTTTTTTTTATAATTTTACATTTTTTCCATAAAGAGCCAATCTCCCATACAGTTCATAAGCAAATACTAAAGCTTGAAATTGTGGTGCTTCACACATATTGGAAGTACAAACAGTATCTTTTCCAAGAATTGCCTACACTGAGCACACAGTACAATATCGTATTTCTATGTGCATACCATGCCATCTATATGCAAAGAAATTCTGCCTCATTCAACTACAATAACCACATGAGAGCACTAAAATAACATTATGTTTCAGATTTCAGAAAAGACCACTAACTGGCAATCTCAACCATTCTCTTAACTGTAATAGCCTTTTGGTCACATCTCTTCCTTCACTGTGTTTGATTTTCTAAAGGTTAGATAAGGTTACAGGTTATTTGAGAACTTATTTTTTTAAAGCCCTTATTTTAAGGGAATATAGATCATCAGAGACTGAGGATTGTATACAAGAAAGTCATGTAAGAAACATCAAGAAACCCAGAAAAGTTTCCTCTGGTATTTTCTAATGCTCCTCCATTAATAATTAGACATGAAGCATTTACATTGGAAAGGATACACCAAAAAAAACGGTTACATCATGTTGCTATACTAAAGCAACCATACTACAGGCAGAGAAAAATTCTTTCTCAGCCTGTTGTTGGTGGCAAAGCAGCAGCAGCGGTCATCTGTTTGTGCATTTAAACTAAAATTCAGAAGTGGTGAAGAACCAGAAGGGCTGCGAGGCTTACCTGTGACCAAAGGCACGAGACTGAGGCTTTCATTTTCTTCGTAAAAAAGCATTGCAAAGATAGAAATAAGATTAGCAGCACAGAACTGCTTACTTTTCCCCTTTTAAACAGTATTTGGGGTCTAAATAGTTGTCCTGGGTTGGCCATATGATTCTTTTTTGTATCCCCAACCGTCCCTCCTGCTTATGCTGGATATTAAGCTCTACAGCTTTAAGTTAGGC
>JAHLSL010000218.1:0-15255 GCA_025920805.1 Petroica traversi | reverse complement strand
CCCCCCCTAGAAGTTTCCTCCTAAATATTACCCTAAACCAGGACATTCATTTAGAGACATACCAGAGCACAAGAGCATAATGTGATATAGGAATTTAACAGCATTGAGCTTTGCTTGCAAAATTGGATGTTTCCGACTTAGACTCCATATGCAATCAAGAAAAAGAGAGAGAGACAGTTTGTCTGGGAAGCATTGTTTTGCAAAGCTGGAGTCAGGCTTTCAAGTGTTCTTTGAAGCAGTTTTCCTTTTACTTTTGTTTTCTTTTCTTTTTTTTTTTTTTTTTAATTTGGCATAGAATGTCCAGTTGCCTGACTCAAAAACTTTTAAATTATGTTTGGCAAATGAGATAATTTGCATTTTCCTTTTGTCACCATCAATAAAGCAATCAATTCCCTTTCTTGCTTGTGAAGAAATAAAGCAATTTAGAAGTAAATGTGCAATACAATTATTCAAAAGAAACAATTCATTTATTTTGAATGGGGCTAGAGCAACCAAAGAAAGCTTGACAGACCAACAAGATAGCCAGGGGTGGAATACAACCACAACTCAGTCTACCTTATAAGAGATTAATATTCTAGTAACTACTTCAAAACAACTTTCATCAGTTAAACATGTGGATTACATAACAGAGAAACACACACTGAAACAGCTTTGTAATTCTAATACATTTCCTCCGTGTTATTCAAAATCTCATTGCTTTACAAACAAAACCATGAATGGTTTTTATGTAACAGGATTTATGCAGCTGATGTTAGATCCTGAACCATTAGGAAGTTTTGAAATATCTCATTCAGCATGAAGAATCTGGCACAAAATATGTTGTGTTGTTAACCAGAAGAGTATTTTCACAACTTAATTTTTTAACTATATATTTCCTGTGAATCAATTTATCTTCATGGGAAATTTAACTTATTCTTCTCAAAATTGAAAGAGCTTAAATAGATGTGTGTCAGGTCTTTTGGTTTTATATTTTCATTTAATATGGAAAGTTAATATTTCAGTGAGTGAATTCAATTAGGGAGAATTTTCTAACCAATAAAGAGAATATGAAGATGACTAGTGGAAAATGATCATACAATAATGTGTGTGGGGATAGCACAGTTAGTGAAAACTTGTTTGAAAACAACTTTATACTTGATAGTTATTGTGGTATTCTGTTAAATTACACAAACATCAAATAGTATCCATTTCTTTTCCTCAATTGTTCTAGTGCCAGTTTCTGCTAGGGGTCTTTTTCGACGTTAGCTGTATACAGCATAATTATGTCAAGTTAATATCAATCTAATTAAAAGCAGAACTCATCCAAGAAACACACAAAAAAGCCCCTCAGTCCTAATCCTTTATTTTTCATCAACCCAGTTGAATTATCCTAATTTCCAAATTTTAACCACGTTATGCCAGTTCACTCTGTGATAGAAGACTGTTAGTGCTGTCATATTGCTGATCAGACACCTGCATGCTCTAAAACAGTAATATCTTTGAAACCCCTTCTTTCAGTATTAACTACTCAACTTGCAGAAATTGATCTCTGAGATGTAACAGCGCATGTTTTAAGTGGTGAAGCATAATTACAGAGAGAAAATTAATGCCTTCAATGCAGTAATATTTATGGAATTTTTTACCAAAATGCAGTTTTGTGGGCTGTTGACTGTACTCTGCGCATTTGTGTTTTGAAATCACATGGTCATATTGCATATACCAAGGTATAGCTCACAACCGATAAATCATAATACACTATATGAAAAATATACTATAATAATTTCATGCCATTTTGTATAATGTAGTGCTGGCTATTATTAAATCATGAGTTTCACTGAAAAAACCCAGGATATTTAGAGAAGGGAGGTACAAAATTTTAATTCCTTAGTCTTTGAACAACGTAACTAGCTGTGTTTTGCGATATGTCTAAATGTTTGCAAATTTGGTCATGTAACAATGCAGTACAGTGAACAGGTTTCATGAGTACCATTGATTAACGTACACATGGTCACATTATGGAGATTAATTTGATATCATTCTGGTTGGGGAACATACTAATGGGAAATAACCTTTGTTAGCCCAGAAATTTAATTATTGCTCTCTTTTATGCCTTCTATATTTAGTGATATTTGCAGACACACCACACAAGCAAATTTTCATCCAGGATAAAACCATTCATTTTGGATCACATATACACACAAATTAAACATTCGAAAAAATCTCTAAACACCTGAGTATATTAATTGTGCTTAGTATTTTTGCCAAGCACAGAGACATGGTACTATTCATAAAGCTCTAGTGCATAACACAGCTTAAGAACATTTCAAGAATGCTCAGTAGCAGAATTCCCATTGCTTGCAGAGTCACCATCTGTCTTGGTTTGAGAGGTGTCTGCTAAGGAAGGCAGGAGCCTCCCTTGGAACAGAAAATGTAAACCTTTTCCCACCAAATTATTATAAATTTGAAATCAAGAGGCTCTCAGGCAGAGATACAAGAATAGGAATAATAATTCTTTACTAATATATAAAACAAAGCTAACAAATAACAAAAACTATGCCATAAACCTTAAACAGAAGCAGAAACCCAGTACCAGCCCGCTCAGCCTGAGGCACTTTTCCCTTTGGTGCAGTTCCAGTCACAACCGGCAGGGGCGCCGGTGACTCCCTGTGGGCAGGGCGGGTGCGATGATTCCCCCGCGGCTGCAGGGGGCGCTCCGGCGCGAGCCCAGGTAACACGAGGTACTGGTGGCTGCGCCCAGGGCAAGGAGGGGTGGAGGAGAGGCTTTGCTTCACAAACCCTCAGTGCAGCCAATGTCGGTGCTGCAGCAGGACCCTGGGAAACAGCGAGATGGGACAGCAGGAAGTCCTGGTAAGGCAGGGGCTGCGAGGCTGCAATGTAGCAAAATGTTGGAGCAGTGCCAGAGAAGTGAGGAAGGACAGGCAGCTCCTGGGAGGGTAGTGGGAGGGACAAAACTCACAGCAGAGAGTAGTTCCCTGCTGGCGGTGAGTCTCCTTCAAGAAGCAGCAGCTCCAAACCATCCTGCTCCGAATCCCCCGGAGAGCGAGAGGCATCGACATCTGCCTCGCCTTGGCTTTTGCCAGCCCAATTCTTGCATTATGTCTGCCCCCTGAGAAGGAGCTCACCTCTCCCTGCGTTTGGCCGCCTTCTTTTGTTCTCTTAAGTACCCAGCAAGTTCCTTAGCAATTTAAGGGAGAAAACAATTTCTTAAGAAAAAAACAAAAGGAAGAAATCCAAACCCCAACATTGTACTACAATCACAAATAAAATGGAAGCAATTAATTTTGCAATTTTGCACAAAATAAGAAACAGATGCTAGAGGGAAGTATTGCAGTTTGCTTCCACTCACTCACATATAACAAGTATAAAAACAACTTTGAAAAACTGAATAAATAATAAAAATATCTCCTGCTGGGAAAAAAAACTAACAAATAGCAAAAAGTCTTGAGCCAATCTAAAGTCATGTACAATTATTCACTTTATATTTCCTTTGTCTGCTATTCTGCTGTTCCAATTCAATTCCTCAGTAGATGGAAGTTTTGCTTTTAATGACCAGAAAGAAAGGAAAATTGCAGCCCTACTTATTGTCCACATTAGAGTCAGCTGTACCACAAGATAACCATTCACTCCAGTGCTTAGAAGAAAAAACTTATGTATGGTAACTGACACAGAACACCCTCAGCTCATTTCACGAAGTCTTGAGTGGTTTTATGTACATCAGGCCCTGCAAGAATGCACTCTTACAGGCACATGATTGAGTCAAGCAAAGCTGGAGCAAGGGTGATTTTGCTGCAGTAGCAATGACCCTTCATCCAAAGAGGAACATCCTTTGTCCTGCCTTTCAGCTTTCTCCTTTTCTGCATCACCAATGCAGGTGCAAGAGGACATGCCTTATATATTTTTCAAAACTCTAAAATTAGACCAGAAGGATGTAATACATTCTATTCGCTATATTTGGGGAAGGCTTGGAACAGTTCTGAATTATTCTGTCAAGCTGAATGACCTAACAGAGTATTTTTCTCCATACATATGGATTAGCAGTATTTCTCCTGTAGCATATATATTTTATGGATTTTGATTTATCATTATGTATGTGTTCATTTCTACCTACTATTTAATATTTAACTTATAATTTAATTATTGTGATCACACTGAAATTAATAAAAAATATTTAAATTAACCTCCCAGGACACAATATATATAGTTCATATTTTGATTTCATTCTCAGCTGCAAGGGAGTATTTCTTCTTTTTTTTCTCTAGTAGAAATATTAAACATATCATCCTTTAACTCTGTATATCAATCTGAATTGTATAGGTGGACAACTCCCAGTTTGCCAGGTAAGAAAAAACTCTTTTCTTCATATATAATATCTCATTCTTCAAGATTCAAGTTGGCAAGTCATACCAGCAGCAATACATTAATCTTTCAAAAGGCACTTTGAAACAACTCTGTTAGTGACCATTAGAATATGTGGAAAAAACTATTTATTTAACAAATAGAATATTCACAAGCATAGAAAATTTGGATAATAGGAAAACAATGAAACCTCTCCTTCCTCTGAAGAGATGGTAAACCAGAGGTCATGGCTGGGTCAGATTCAGTCCTCCAGCAGCCGCGGCGGTAGAAATCGGGGGGCCCCCCGGGGATTGCCCTGGTGTCTTGGACCACCGAGATGCCGACCAGTCCCAGGAGGAAGAAAAAAAAAACAGCAAAAGAAACAAAGTCTCTCCATGCAAAAAGACGAGAAAGATCCGAGGAAACCTGCTGTGAGCTCCCCCAAGCACACAGCACCGAGAGAGTGAGATATCCCTGTCCCACTGGACCGCAATCTCCCAAGGATTTTCCGGGGGACTAAGGTGTAGTTCCTGCAGACAAACTGCGCTTGGTTTTGGTTTTTTTTTTCCTCCGCTTTCATTCTCTCTGTCTCTCTGGGCCTAACTTAAAGCTCTAGAACTTAATATCCAGCATAAGCAGGAGGGATGATTGAGGATACAAAGATCATATGGCCAACCCAGGACAGACCCATCATCTTAATAACTTGAAACAAACATTTAAGATTCAAATAGAAATGGTATTGGTAATGAGTGCTATGAGGGATAATTATTCATTCCATGATGAGAGATACAGGTTTCAATAGATCAAATCCAGAGTAATTCAGAAATAATAGAGTATCAGCAAAGGACAGCATAGTGCAAGTGACTAAATATCTTTGTCATGCTGTGATCCTGTTTACTCATTTTTTTAAAACTACTACAAGCAAAATTAAATACATGGTTGTGTCATGGAAGGATATGGTCTGAAGTCTGTGAAGGAGTGCTGCTTTCTACTAAACCTCAGGTCATGTTATTCCTTGTTTCAGAAATGAATGATCATGTTCCAATATATGCCATTTAGCTGATCTCTCTGTAAGAGTGTAAATATGAAATCTAGCTACATGCCATTTTAAGGGTGCAAATCTTGGTATTCATCACTAAAGTATCCTGGGAAAGGGTGCTCCAAAACCTTGCAGGTGACTATAAACAGTTGGCCTCTTTTGCTTGTCCTTCCCTGGACAAGTAAAAAGAATCTCTGCAGGTTTCTCAAAAACTATTTACACCTTGCTCATACAGAACTTCACTGCTATGTTATGAATATTCCTTAGAATAAAATGTGAGAAGAGCTTTCAGAGTCATGACAGAAGATTGATGCTAGTCATATCTTAAATGCTACTGGAAGCTCAGGGAGTAGAGAGGAGATAAAGCAGAACTGGAAACTCATATTTCCAATGTAAAAAAAAAAAAAAAAAAAGAGGAGGGAATTACACTCTCCTCCAAAAGAAATTACGTTTTTAGATAATTTCTTTCAGTATAAATTACACAAACCACAAAATTTTACATTTGACTATCAATATTATTCTCTAACAGTAAGCTCTATGTTTCACCCAAGTGTGAGTACTTTCACAATATTATACTGTTTCAGGCATATTAAAAAGCCCATCCCTCTATTTTACAATGCTCAGCTCTTTCTTTCTTCACAAATTGACTGCACTTATGGTAAAATAAAGGTCATAGTATTACTAAATTAGAGTTGTACGTAAAATTTATGAGAACTTGGGGGAAGTGCAGGGTAAGTTAACTCCATTCAGCCAGCAAAGACGACCTTGTGAACAGTAAAGCTGTTTAATTGCAAGAATCCTGCATATTTTTCTACCGTAATGAAAGGTTTTGACAAAATCTGGAATTTCTCTGGCAATTCAATCCTCCAATATCTTTTGGTCATGGATTTTACTTTTTCAGGCAGTTTTCTCGAAAAAATTTTCCTGGGCTTTCAGACTTTACAACAACTTTGTATGAAAACAATACTTCACTGAGCTATTTTCTCCACTGTTACTTCTCTTTGGATGAAGATGTAATGTAACCAAGGAATAAAAACAATAATTATTCTCTCCTTGGAGCTCACAGTTCACATTTACTCAGAATATCTTAAGCACAATAATTCCCAAATATTTTCATATGCATCTTTTCTCTTGCATTTACCAAGAGTTTTTCTCATTCTTTCCCACTGCTTAGATTTTTGATAGATTTTGTAAATATCTCAGATAATTTTTGGGTCACATCACTCAAGAGGTACAGTGGTTGCACTTTCTCCTGATAGAAAGAAAGCTTAAATATTTCATTGTCAGTTTAATTTAGCTTTCCCCAGTTTCATTACAACTCTTACAGATGCTTGAAAACAAATCTCATGAGACCACAGGAGTAGCACCTGTAGTGTAATTACAAAGAAAACTATCATGGAAAAGTGAATTTTAGAAGTGCATATGAAGTGAAATTAACAGTGCATATTTCAAGCCCCAGAAGGCCTAAATGGAAGACATAGGTGCCATTTCATTGAAAAACAGAGGCTCAAAATGTAGCATATGGCTATGGCTTTCAATGAATTATTCTAGTAAATGTTTATACTTAAATGATGGAGCTTGTGAAGTGAGCTGAGTACTGAAAATGAGGACAGAGATTCAATTAGTAAAATAATAATAAAAAAACTCTATTCTAAAAGGTTAATATCTTTACAGAAGTTGTACACAGTCACCCAAAACCACTAAGAACAATAAAGAGTATTCACATTTCAGGGAATTTGATGCAGCCTCTCTAGACTGAGGTATGATTTCTTGAGTTTTCTAGATATTTATATTGCTCCAATGTCCAAGACAGTTGTCTATACCTAACAATAAACCTAGATAAACCTGTATCATGGATGTATATAAATAGAGAACAACAAATCCTTTTTTTTCTTCCGTAAAAAAAATTTTGCAAAGGGTACATAGACATCTTTCTAAGGTATAAATCTTAAAAAGCAATGACCTAAAACCAATTAATACTTAGTCCCACTGGCTTTTAATGTTATTTTATTTCTAATATTGCAAACTAGTACCGTAGTGCAATTTTTTATATATAAAGTAAGTCACATTTCTATGAGAAGAACAGAAGGTTTTGACATTAAATATCCATCAAAAAACATCATAAATTATAAAATTTTATTGGTCATTGATCTACTATTTCTTTCCTTTGGAATAACTTTGACTTTCTCTTCTGTATTTTGGACAGCCTAACTGTGGTTATTTACTTTAATGGTGGACTGTACTTTCAGACAGTGAGCTATGCAAATTCGCTTTTACCTCCCTTGGTAAAATGGTTTTCAAATGTATAAGATTTTTTAAACACTTTTATCTTTTTTTTTAAATTGTCATTAAATTCAAACGTATTAATAAAAATTTTAATTAAGACTTTTTTGATCTAAGAATCAAAAGGAAGAATACTAGGAGATGAAAATATTTGATGCCAGTTCATTTGCTAGTAAGTGTACAAATACATTGATGTGAAGCCTATTGAAAAGTTGTACATTGCTCAAAGTTCATAATAATATAAGTTGCAAGAGGCTGAGGACAAAAATTGCCTAACAATTTATTTCATTCACAGAGATTCTTTTTTTGTTCAGTATATAGATCTGTTAATTCCTGTAGAGAAAAAGGAATATTTGTGTATTTCCTACAGAAAAGAAATCCAAAAGACTGCAATTCCTTTAAAAAGGCCATATTTATCAGCAGAGGAAAGTCACTGCTATGCTAAAAGCAGATTTTTCTTTTCTGCATTCTACTGGAGAAAGGGGAGATGAAAGAAATCAGGAGAAAAAAGACATGCATTATTTTGAAATAACATTTACAGACGCTAGGTGGGGGTAGATGTTAAAACAAAAATATTGCCTCCAAAAAGCACTTTTGCTGGTAAGAATCTAGGTCATATTATAAGTAAGAGATGCTTTATAAGTTCCCTGTGATTTCCCTTTTTATTTACATCTAGAAATATTCTAATCTGGGCTGGTAAAAAATTACTATTTTCCTCCTTTTTTTCAAAGTACAGATTCTACTTCGTTCATCTGACACAAAAAAGAAGAGGCTGAATAAAACATTCTTAGATTTTCATCAGCAATTCACCATCAAATTTTAAAAAGAGATCCTCCATTAGGTTTAATCTGCTTTGCCTAGTACTGATACTTGAGGCTTTTCCTGCCTAGAGACAGTATTATCCCAGGCCATCTTTTACACTTGAAATTTAAGGAAGCAGCTTTAAAGAAAGCAAAATAAAAAGCCATTATGGTGGCTGTGACAGCAGAATGAGAGGCTTATTACATGAAGATAGGTGCCCATTTATCAATACTTTTGAGAAATTTGAAGAGTGTTTAAAGAAGAATTTTGAAACATGGGAACAGGTCGGCTCCTGTGGCAGGATTCTAGAGGTTTCTTTGTAGATGTTCTCCTTGACTTCTCTGAAAATTTTGTGTTCACACTCTTGCAAACAACCCACAGCACAAAACCCCAGAATCTCCCATTATCAATGTACTTCCAGATGCTGGGGCAATCACTGATATGATTGAGCTGCAGACATTAATACGGCAGAGCTGCGTGGGGAAAAAAAGGAAAGAGATGCCTCCTCATTTGAGAAAAGTCAAAGTGGAAAATTCAGAGGGAAAGCACAGTTGAATCTTCCCTTCAGAAAAAAAAAATCTGGACTTTTGCTGATCTTATGCTAAATGTGTTAAATATAAGTTAAATTGTATGCTTGAAGTTGAAAAAAAGACCAAACAAATGAACTGAAACAAAGGTGCAGAAACAGCAAGAGAACCTCATAATCTTTCATAGTGAATGTAAAAAAAACCCCTTTCCATCTGAAATCAAGTCTATATACATATAGACCAGATTGAGGCAACATTTTTAGAGCAGTAGAACTTGGATTTCTCTACACACAGAGTGCAGAAGTAACATCAAGAGACGTTGACATGGAAAAGTTAGTGTGAAATTAATTTCTAGGATAATTTCAGAATAGAAGACTTATCCAGGCAGGTAGGATAGCTATCATTAAAAAAAAAAAAAAAAAAAGAAATTTAAAGACTATTTTTTCCTTACATTTATTTTGAACATGGTACTGGCTACCATTTGATGACCAATGGTCTGAAAAAAAAAGCACTGGAGAGAAATGAGCTAATTATTTGGATAAGTTAATCCCCAACTCAGATGTTCAGTATATCAGTGACTGCAATGTTGCCAGTGAGTTCTGAGACATCCCATACAGAAAACACTTCATGTTTTATGGAATGTGAAGAGACAAGATGTGAAGTATGTTAATAATTGCCAGAGTGCTTATTGTCATCTGTGAAGCAGGTATTTTTCAGGTTGCTGTCAGAAATACAAATTCTTGGCAGTGGAAGCAACCTTCTCCCCCACGCTGCATCCATGCTTCTCTGGTGTGCCAGAAAGCCAAGGTTACATAGAGAAACTCGTTTGGATTAAAAATCGCTTTGAGAGGTACCTAGAGATGAATGTATTGCAAAAATTAGCACTGTGTTCAAAAAAAGTCAACATTTATTAGAATCTGTGGGAAAAACTCAGATGATGTCATTATAATAGACATCAAATGTAAACATTTGATAACATCATTCTGGCACAACCTCTTGAACTAAAAAAACTTGAAATGTATTTTGTTGTTAGGAAGATCAAGAAGATAGAAAAGTTGGCAGCTGCAGAGTCAACAAAGCAGTTTGTTACAGAATTATGGCTTAACTTCACACAGAAATTTGCAAGAGAATGTTGACAAATGATTTGTCATAAACAGAGCACATCTAGATCACAGTGTGGCAAACTAAAAAAAAAAGAGAAAGAGAAAGGAATTTTACTCTTTGATGTGCTTTATCACTCACATAGCAAGATTCAACATTTTTTCTATTTCATTTGATTTAGTTTATTTTAAAGTTTAGTTCAGCTTTCTAAGAAGGGATAAACCTCACAAAAAGGTAAAATACATAAAGATAGTCTTCTATGGAAAATTATGAATTAAATAATAAAAATAAATAATTAAAAATAATCTAAAAGAGATTCAGTAGAAAAGCAGGAGAAAGGCCATAGAATATCACACCATGGATGGGAAACATGTGCCTAACATCAGAGGGCATCAGGTGTCAAACTCAAGGGGGCAGTGAGGGCAGCTGGGGGTCCTTGTTCCTCCAGGCCCCTCCTGCACAGGTACCTCATTCACAAACCTAGTCCCTGGCTGCCAAATCACTTCTTGGGACATAAGTCAAGACTGCATGAGCAGAGAGACTAAAAGATCACTTCAGTGCTGTGAACGATCTCTTTACAATGGAATCTAAATGGCTTAGAGAGGCTCTGTGGGGGGAAAAAAGTGTGGTTGCCTAGTGTCCCTGTTCTGTAAATATCTCTAAGATTTCAAAGTCTACTTTAGTTTTCTGGTACCAAAGCAAGGAGATTTTTTTTTTTAAATTAGCAAAACTCCAATCTTAGCAAGGTTGCACTACAGAAAATATTATGTGAATGTGAGGCCCACCCCTGAAAATTATCAATTAACAGAACATTTAAATCTGTCTTGATTAAAGCTGTGGCACATACCCAAGGGCCTATTTAAAAATATTTTTTTTAAAAAACAACCAAACGCCAAAAGAACCTGAAAGCCAAGCTACCCCACCCAATTCCCAAATATTTTTCTTAAGCCTAATTTAAACCATTTGTGTTAAAAAGTTCTAACAAACGTAAATACACAGGCACAGGCAATCTGGATACCTCTGCTTTATGTGCAAGGTAAGGGATTTGGTTTGTATATGGTCATGATAAATGAGTGAGAATTATTCCGCTGTCTTTGACTAGTTTCCCAAACACTTCGTGCAAAGTCATAAGCCTTGCCAGTGAGTTAAGAGCAAATTGTAGCTGATGCATTCCACACAGTACAGTAAGTTATACTGATTCATCTCTACTTGCACTCCCTAGGCATTTTTTCTCAGAAAGGAAAAGTCTCAGACTTGTTCACTGCCTCAAATGAAATATTAAAAATTTCTCAATTAAATTGTCAAACCATTTCACAGCTGCAGATAACATTTTTGTAAGTAAGCTTGTTTTGTAAGAGAGCAGAATGGATAATGGGTTTTTGTTCCGGAGTTTTTTATGACAACCTTACCAGGAGCCGCAGCGTGTCACAGTGTGTCACAGTTCTGATTCTAATAATCAGTTTGAAAATAAAAGGGTCTTTTTTCTGGAAGTAAGTTTCTACAAAACCAAGCTATTCAGACACCACTAAAATTATTTCCCAAGACTGTAGAAAGAGTTGTTGCTGAATTCAGACTGTACATTCAGAAACATCAGGCTTATTGTGGTGAACCTAATTTTATATGCTCAATTGTGCAAGTTTTTCTTCTTTAATTTTGTGTTGCACCTACTAATTAATTCTAGAAATTCATTTGCTATCTCCCTGTTCAACTTTATCAGTATTAAGAGTCGTCTAAAGACAATATGCATTGCTTCTTTAAAATAGAGAAAACAGTATCACTTCACATTATTTTTAGTTTAAAAAAATTGAAGTGGATTTACCCATGCTTTCTAAAATATTTTTCTTTGGGAAAAGACCAAATCTAGGCTTCCAGATAAAAATGTCTAATGACATAGTAAAAGACCCTAAGTGCAACATTTTAGTTGTAAGACTCATAGCTGAAATTAGGAATATTTACTATAAATCCATACAAAATATGCTCAGAGATCCTCTGTGAAATATTAAATCTGAAGAAAACAATATGTGTGAATATGTGAATATGTGATATTAGCATATCAACAATAAGAAACTGGACTGAGGAGAAAAATTATAAAGTTATGGAATTATAAATTTAGTTTGGTTTATGAGGAAGGTAAATATTAATACATGCAAAATATTACTTAATGCTCAAGCAACATGTAAATAAGATGTAAAATCTTGTGTTATAGTTGTGTACTAAATATAAAATGAGATGGGAAATTTTTTTTTTCTTTAAACACCTGTTTAGGAAATCTAGATGAATTGCAGCATTGTCGTCATATGTCATTTAATATATGAAGAAAAAACCCAACACAACCCCTCAAACTCCCTGCTAGATATTTTTCGTTTAGTTCATCCAGATGATTGTATTTTAAATGAAGAGATATATTAAACAGATGTTAAAGTGTACTTGGATTTCTTGCCAGCAAGAACATAATCAGCAAGAATATAAACACCAAGACATTGGATACATGAATTTCTACTGAAAGGTGACAATATAAAAGCTACAAATGCCAACAGATTTCTTTTGAAGTATGGAGAAAAAGTAATAAAGTAGATTAGCTGCCTTTAGGTTAAGTTTCAGAAGACTGAAGTACACTCAAGTTCTGAGAATAGCCATGATTTAAAAAATAATTAGAAACTTTCAACAAGCATATGTCCTAGTGTTTTTAGCTTGGAAAATGTGACAACCTTTTATTTTGCTCCTCCATGAGATCCATGATATGACACGAGATTGCAAATACATCAAGTTAGTGCCCCTCCCCACTTAACCTGGAAATTGGGGCTCCAAGGCCTGCCAGAGTCCAAATTATTTACAGCTTTAGATTTTGAGAAATGTTACCAAATTTGTAAAATTTAGAGGCGGTGACCCACCATCCAAAAATGCAAGTGGACTCAAACAATGGCCATTTTCCATGGGAAAAAGAAGCCATTCCCTGAAGATCTGGGGGTCGTCTAAGAGCTGGCAATTGGGGCTCCAAGGCCTGCAAGAGTCCAAATTATTTACAGCTTTAGTTTTGGAGAAATGCTGCCAAATTTGGAAAATTTACAGGAGGTGACCCAAATTAACCTGGCTTATGTTTCTCACAAGTCAAATGATATTTTATAACTGGAGATAACAGCAAAAAGCATTGCCACAGTATGCTCGTGGACTGAGTTTTTCTTAATTCCTCTGAGTAATAAAGTGCTTTAAGATATTAAAATACTAAAATAATAATTACTACTAAAAAATCATTAAAATATCCACAATATAATTTAAGAATTATATCGATAATTAGTCAAGAATAAAATTTAAGATTCATATATATTATTACAATTAATTTCACATTGGCAGCACTCAAGGACAGAAGCAATAACAAAATCCAGCAGTCCAGTCTCCCAGCCTAAATATTAGAACATTCACAGTATTCCAAATAATCCTCATACAGTACAAGAGGAGAGATTCTGCTAGTGTCAGTAATGTTAGTGTGCTTTGTCTGACACATTAGGTGGAGCTTTAAATGTATCTAATGCTAAGCCATTTTATTATTGACAAGATAAAAGGAAAATTTTTTCTCTACAAAAACCAAGAAGTATAGTCGCACCTATGATGCACATTAATTCTCACAGCAAATAGTCAATAACCTAGTTCTCACTGATGTTTATTTAAATGATTGTGACTTCTCTATGCAGGAACTTCTCTACACACAAAATACACAGCATGTAGGAAAATACTACTAACAAAGAAGTCCTTACTTTTCAAGTCAAGTAATGATAAAAACGGTTAAGATTCTATTTTCTGAACTATCCAACAACCTGTGCAGAAAGACATTGGTGCTTAGGAAATACATTTCCACACTGGAAGAATATAAAATGATGTTTAGTTACTGAGCAAATAGAGTACTGTAATCCTCATTCTATTAAAAAAATACATGAATGGGAAGAAAATATTACCATACTTCTTGAGAAATACTTCTTGAGAAATACTTCTTGAGGTATCTTCTCTGCTATAAAATTATGCAAATTCCTACTACAAGGCAATAAACTACATTTCCAGACAACTCAAATTTACATATAAATTGACAGGCATGTCTTTGATTTTTCTGGACCCCAAACATAATGATTTGAAATTCTGTGGATCCTCTAGAGGAGGAGGTCTAATCTTTCCTGGTTCTAAAAAGGAGCCACTCTGTGGCCTCCTGTGCCTCAAGCGCAAAACATTTAAGTATAATTTTCCCCTCTTGTGGCGTAGATGGAAATGAAAGGTCTAGTCTGAGCTGGATTGTTATGACAAGAGAAATACACCATATGGACATGTCTGTCTGAATATATCCAAACTACTTCAGGTTATGTGAAAACCTGTCCAATCCTAGAGTCTTTCTAGCCCTATACCCACTGTAATTTAATTTTGGACAACTTTAGTAAAAAAAATCTTAGGTGTGGCTCTTTGTTCTTTAAAGGCAAAGCACAACAATATAGAAGACAGAGTATAGAAAAAACAACTCATGATCTTTCCATATTAAGGAACATGTATTTCTCCTCCCTTTTTTCAACAAAATTAACCCAGTCCAACTATATTTCTGGGTAAGATTGTAGAAAATTACACATTTCAGAAGGGCTAATTAAGTTCTAATATAATTTCCAAACAAAGGCCTGAATTGATAAAAATTGACTTTGAATTTCTTTCTCCTGAGGCAGGCAATACAGACAACTCAGTATTTCAGGATTAAAGTTCCAGGTCTGGGAAAAAGTCACCAGGAAAATACCTTTTTTTTGGGGATGATGGTCCTGTTGTTTGGAGGGAACAGGAATGATTACAGAAGGTCATACAGCCAGTTACTAATTTCGAAAAGAACAAAGAGGCAGATGTTGTGTTGCCATAGCTATGATTTATACATGCATTGTTATATTTCATTATTTTTAATAATATATTATCTTCTGTGGTTCTCTGATAGTGAAAATTGGCATTCATCTTTTTTCTTCTCTTTTTTATTTTCTTTTTTCTCTTTTCTTTTCTTTTCTTTTCTTTTCTTTTCTTTTCTTTTCTTTTCTTTTCTTTTCTTTTCTTTTCTTTTCTTTTCTTTTCTTTTCTTTTCTTTTCTTTTCTTTTCTTTTCTTTTCTTTTCTTTTCTTTTCTTTTCTTTTCTTTTCTTTTCTTTTCTTTTCTTTTCTT
>JAHLSL010000217.1:109523-123508 GCA_025920805.1 Petroica traversi | reverse complement strand
TCCTTGTGGACTCAGGAGCTGAGAGATCTGCTGTTCAAAACTTGCCCCGGGGGTGTCAAATATCTCTGGAGACGGTACAGGTTATCGGAGCAAAGGGAGAACCCTTTGGGGTACCAGTAATAAAAGATGTGATGTTAGAAACTGAGTCAAAGTTGGGGTTGGGATCTTTATTACTAGTTCCTGAGGCAGATTATAATTTGTTAGGAAAAGATTTAATGGTAGAACTAGGAATAAGTTTAGAAGTTATAGATTAGGAGTTGTGAGTCAAATTATGCCCATTAAGGACTGAGGATGAGGGGAAGATAAATCCCGAAGTATGGTATACCCCCGAAACTGCAGAAAGGTTAGATATTGAGCTTTTTTTGTAACCATAAATAACCCCGAAGTGCCCGTAAAGATAAAGCAGTACCCTATACCCAGAGAGGGGAGGGTAGGACTTAAACCAGAAATAGAAAGGTTGATAGCCAAAGAGCTATTGGAACCATGTATGTCCCCCTTCAATACACCGACTCAAAGTATGCCTTTGGAGTAGTCCACACTTTTGGAAAAATATTGGAAGAAAGGGGATTAATAAATTGTCAGGGCAAGGGTTTAGTGCACCAGGAATTGATAGTTCAAATCTTGCGAGCCTTGCGAGACCCTATGATAATAGCCATAGTACATTTAAAAGGACACCAGAGGGGAATAGGTCCAACAGTCCGAGGAAATAACCTTGCTGATCAGGAAGCCAAGAAGGCTGCATTAATGGCAATACGTATCGACAAAACTATGGGGGCTCAAAGAGAATGTGATGCCTGTGGGGATCATTTAGACGAATTCCCATGTTCTCTATGTTGGAAGGATTTTGGGGTAGACACAGTTCGGTGTGTTTGTGATGATCTAAGATACAAACACTGTTCCCTCCATGGAGCATGCTACCCCCTTTTGAGCTTTACAGTACAAGAAACGAACAAGCTAACTGAGATGGGAGTCAGGGAAATGAAGAAAGGGAAGTGGACACTCCTGGATGGTGGGGAGGTCCTTCCAAAGCCTCTAGCTCTAAAAATCATGCAGAGGTTCCATGAGAAAACTCACTGGGGGACTCATGCGCTAGTTGACCAATTTGCCACCAAGTATATGTGTATAGGGGTTTATAACATCACAAAGAGGATAGTGGGTGATTGTTTAACATGTCAAAAGACTAACAGGCATCAAGTAAGGCAAAGACTGCTAGGAGGAAGAGAACTGGCTCATAGGCTGTTTGCAAGGGTCCAAATTGATTTTACTGAATTGCCTAAAGTAGGCAAGTACAAATATTTGCTAGTGATTGTGGGCCACTTAACGTACTTCGTAGAAGCCTACCCAACCTCTCGAACAACAGCACAGGTAGTAATAAAAATATTACTGGAAGAAGTAATCCCAAGGTATGGAGTTATTGAAGCAATCGATTCTGACAGAGGCCCCCACTTTATATCTAGAATAGTGAAAGAGACTCTCTCAGCCATGGGAGTAAAATGGGAATATCATACCCCATGGCACCCCCAGAGCTCAGGAAGGGTCAAAAGGATAAATGGGGAAATAAAGAAACAGCTTACTAAATTGATGATGGAAACCAAGATGTCCTGGGTGAAGTGTTTACCTCTGGCCCTGCTAAACATAAGAACACAGCCTCGCATGGATGTGGGGCTTTCCCCCTTTGAAATGTTGTATGGCATGCCCTATGATTTAGAAGCCCCCCTGGACCACCCGCAGTTTGAGAACTCACAAATCCAAGCCTATATAACCCAACTAATGAATCACAGAGAACAGCTGAGAAATAAAGGAATGGTAGTACAACGACCCCCACTGGACACAGCTATCCATAAAATAAAACCGGGAGATAAAGTGTTAATCAAATGTTGGAAGGAGGCCTCTCTAACCCCACGATGGGAAGGTCCTTATCTTGTTTTACTTACCACAGAGACGTCCATCAGGACTGCTGAAAGAGGATGGACGCACACAAGTCATATTGAAGGACCGTTGTAAGAACACGCCTAGGAAGTCACAAACCCCCCAGGGGATCTGAGACTTAAATTGAAAAGGAAATGACCAAGGACTAATGAATACAAGAACAGACGCGGTACAACTAAGTGATTATAGTATTAAGGCCAAATATCTCTTTGTAGGTACTAGAGATGTATTTATTAAGTGCTCAGCGGTGAGTTGTGACTGTTATCCTTTTGTGTGTTTTGTGTGCAAGGTGTGTAGGGAAAAGTGGTGAACCCACGCTAGACGTGGACATCCTCCTCGTGGAGTATGCCACGGATGTTATAAAATAGAAAGAGAAATAACTGATTGGCCCTTCAAAGTCAAGGTATCAACAGGACAAGTAGAGGAAGGTTCTAGTCAATGGTGGGAAATCTTTGCTTTCGGCATTAACTCAAGCCATTATTGTTACCATTCTAATGAACCCACACCCTTTATAGCAGAACTTGTTAGAGTTAGGTTAGAGTACCTTGTAGGGCACCAGAGGTAAAGGATGGGAATTGGGAGCAGTATACCATAAGGCAACTCAAGAACAACTATGAGCAGCCCCCTGAAGAATACCCCTGCTGCTGAGAAGATGGTACACCCCGTGGCTCGAAGCAACCAAGTCGACGGAGGAGGCAGAGGAGTAAAACGGTGGGGGCCACAAATAACCAATGGGACAACAAGCAAATGCTGGATGACCTGCCTAGGGGCTTGTAATATCGAACCCCCGCAAACCCGTGATCCTTAAGAACCTCCTGGGGACCCACGTTACAGGTACTGATGCCTTTTTCCTGGTGTTAGGAAAATGAAGCTAGACACGGTTAGAGGGGTTGGGGTCTTTACCTCAGTATTTTAATCAGGATCCTGTTCAGTGCATCCACTTCAACCAGGTGAAGTGTGGCAAAATGCACCCCCCCCAATCATACACACCAGTTATAGACTTTACACATTAGCAGATCTAACAAGGGAGCCCAAGAGTGAGGCTGGGGTGGGCTAACCCCTAGTTTACAGAATCCTCCTGCCAGGAGACCTTGGGTTCCTGAGATAGTAAGAATGTTTGGTCTCCCTGGCTCTGCAGTTCTGGGGTGTTCAGTCTCAGGCCTGCAGAACACTTACAAAACACTAAGCACTAAACTCAGTAAAAGGTTGCAAGTATGCATACTGCTAATACTTGTGGATACAGAGAACTATGTAAAAGGTATATAAAAGAAAAGACAAAAATCATTCCGGCATCAGTACATGGGTGATGGGAAGAAGGTAGAGCATAAAATTGTGGCTTTTGATCATCATGTTAAAAGAACATCGCTTTTCCCACACCTGGGCATATTATTGTTTATGTTAATAACCACCAGGATTCCAACAGCAAGACCCGAGAATCCACACCAACCTTTTAAGTGGATTATTAGTATTAGGACTAACCTTCGGACCTTGTATTTTTAATAAAATAATCGCAATCGTTAAGAGTAGACTAGAAGCGGCACATTTAATGCTTATACAGGCAAAATATGAACCAATAGAAGACTCCTTGGTGGAAGAAACTCTGGTTTTGAGTCAGCAGGAACTGTGAAGATTTAATGAACAAAATGTGGAAAAGAAAAAAGGGGGAATTGTAATAAAATGCAAAAGTGCCCACCGTTAAGGGATTGGGTGCCATTATCAACAAACCCCCAGAACATGCCACTGAAACTAGGATACAAGGTGGGAAAGAAAAACAACAGACCGTAAATAGCTCGAACAATTCCTAGTAGGTTAGCTACACTCTCTCTATAAATCAGTATCACCACCCCCAGCAAAACAGCAACTTTAAGCCGTACCCCGCAATGGTAAAAACTCTGTGCCAAGAACAACAGCAAGTAACAAAGCCAGCCTAGGAACCAGTTAGCTGCCCTCATGGAGAGGTACATTATGAGCTCAAACAGCATGGCTACTGAGAGCAAGCACAACCAAGATACAAATCAGTACAAGTTTTTTCCACTTTCTCGAGCCCCATGTTGGGCGCCAATTTTATTTGTCCTGGTTTAGGGCAAATATTTAGGAGGAAACCTCTGGGGGGTCTCCTCTAGGAAGAGCCGATTCCAATCGCCCCTCCCCCTACAGGTCCGGGAAGAATTTCCTCAGAGAAAAGTGGAAAAAACTATTTATTTAACAAATAGAATATTCACAAGTACAGGAAAAATTTGGATAATATGAAAACAATGAAACCTCTCCTTCCTCTTAAGAGATGGTAGATTCAGAGTCCGTCTGAGTCCGGTTCAGTTCTCCAGTGGGGGGGGGGCCGATTGTCGGGCCCGGCTGTAGGAGTCGCCGGGGGGTCCCCCGGGGGTTCCCTGGTGTCCTGGGCCCACGCGATGCCAACCAGTCCCAGGAAGAGGAAAAAAAGAAAAAATATCCAGCAAAAGAAACGAAGTCTCTCCCTGCAAAAAGCCGGGAAAAATCCGAGGAAAAACCCTCCGCTGTGAGCTCTTCCAGCACCCACACCAGAGAGAGTAAAAAAAGAAAGAAAGAAAAAAAAGAGATAACGCTGTCTGCTGGAATGTAGCCTTACTTCGTAGCAGTAAAGATATCCTGCAGACAAACGGCGAGTGGTTTTTTTTTTTCCTCCACCTTCACTCTCTGTCTTTCTGGGACAACTTAAAACTGCAGAACTTAATGTCCAGCATAAGCAAGAGGACGATTGGGGATACAAACAGGTCGTATGGCCAACCCAGGACATTCATTAAACAAACTTTAGGACGGGGAACAATGTGTTTGCTTTGCAGGATGTCTTGTTTATTAAACGAGACCTTAGGACAAGGAGTAATGTGCTTACCTTGCAGGATGCAACAGTGCTTTAGGATAAGGAACAATGTACTTACCTTGCAGAATGTTTTTTTTTTTGTTAAAATCAAACCTCACAGGAACAACACGATTGTAAGAGGACAATCGACCTTCAGCCCCACGACCACCGAAAAGCAGAAAACAACCCCATAACAGCAGGCTGCGCAGGCGCAGAGTACACCATGGAGCCCGGGAACAGAAGAGTACGTAACCAGAGACTTTTTGAAGCAAAGCGCGCGCCGTTGGCGGAGCGGAAACTCCCCGGCCGCCCAGCGCTGTTTTGCTTGCTACCGCTTGCTTAATAAACCAATTTGATTAATTGGCCTGGTTCTTGTCAATTTATTTGAACCGCACATATAACAGCCTCCACCGTTTCTTTGCCACTGCTCCAGGTTTTTGCTACACTGTAGCCCCATACCCCCTGCCTGCTGGGATGTCCCGCGGTTCCAGCTAACGCCGCAGTGTTTCTGATACATCTCATCTACCACTCCGGGATTTTTCCTGTCCCTGCCATTCCAGCTTGCTGCTTCCCAGGTCCCTGCTACAGCTCCTTTTGCTATCCAGAGGGGCACCAGGATCAGCTGCCCCTGGGGGTTTGTAACAGAAGCCCGTTTTCCATCCCTTCTGCTGGATGCGCCTGCCATTACCATGTGCAGAGACTACCAAACTCATGCCACTGTGCCCCCTGCAGCCACGGGAGAATCATTGAACTTGCCCTGCCAGGCCAGGGAGCCACCAGCACCCCTGCCGGCTGTGACTGTAACTATACCAAAGGGGAAAGTGCTTGCAGCTGAGAGAAGGCTGTTACTGGGTTCCTGGTTTTGTTTGTTTGTTGCTGCCAGTGTTGTTGTTTGTTTGCCTTTTTATCCATATACATACTAATAAAGAACGGTTATTCCTTTTCCCATATCTTTACCTGAAAGCCCCTTCATTTCAAAGTTATAATAATTTGGAGGCAACAGGGTCATATTGTCCATTCCAAGGGAGGTTCCCGCTTCCCTTGGCAGATACCTATCTTTCAAACCAAGACACATGGTCATCACCACGGGCTGCAGAGGAATCTCAGCTCCAGGACATGGAGCACCGCCTCCCCTTCCTTCCTCATTCACCTTGGTGTCTCCATGTTGTTTCCCTCACATATTCTCACCTCCTTCTCTTCTCTGCCTAGAAGAAAACACTGTGTCCCCCTTTGTTTTGATTTTCTTCTTAAATATGTTTTCACAGAGGTGTTACCATCATCTCTAATTGGCCCAGCCTTGGCCAGTGGCATGTCCATCTTCAGAGCCATCAGTGATTAGCTCTGCTGGACATGGTAGAAGCTTCTCACAGAAGCCACCTCTGTAGCCTCTCCGCTACCAAAAACCAAACCATGCAAAACCAACACATCATTATAGGTTACTTCCAACTAAAATATTCTATTTTAAATGTATGATTTCCTGGTGGTCAAAAACAAGTAGTGGAGGAAAGAAAGCATAAAGGATTTGCAGAATAGAGATATACATACTCTTTAAATATAGATGAACTATTTACAGTCTGAAGAAAGTAAAAATAAGCAGTTAGTCTTACTGGTCAGAATGCCTCATCTACTAATATTTGTATTTTATGAATTGTGGGCTTTTGGTAGGGGGTGTATATGTATAACTTTTCTTTTTATGCTCAATATGGTTATATGACTTAATCAGTGGTTGTTCAGAGTGCAAAAAATATATTTGGCATAGGCACTGAAAAAAAGCAGTCTGTGGTGGAAAAAAATTCACTTGTTTTTGTCATATATAGAAATTATTTAGCAGATTGTGACTACTTTAAAAGACTTTATGTGGCAGCAGAGAAAAAAATATATACTTAATTTTACTTTAACCTGTTATTCACTAGAAACTCAGATGTCGCCTCTAGTTTTTCTGACATGTTTAGAGAAATTATCTGAAAGAGAAATGGATTTTATTTATAAATTACTTCATTAAACTTTTGTGTTATCACTTTTAAATGTTCATACTTGGTATATTTTGTGGTGTACACTCTCTCTATGAAACAATACCTTTTTTGTGAACTCAAAATCTTTATCTAGAAGCCACAGAAGAAGTTTCATTGGACAGTCCAGTGAGGGATCCAGTACTTTCACCAGAACCTACTCCTGGAATCACTCCTGTAACACCTACTACATTAGTAGCTCTCAGAATGGAACTGAAAAGTGTAACAGCCCCTGTGATTTTTTATAGATGCAGAGAAGAGGTACTGAGAAAATGTTTAAGTTATATTTTGATGACTATGGAAATGTCTTTGTGTGTGTGTGGTGTTTGCTATTTGCAGGTTTTGGTTTCTTTAATGCAGTTCCTAACTACAGGAACATTCGTTTTTAAAGGGAGGTATCCAAGACAACAACTATTCCGTTTGTGTTCAATATGTATTTGACTCATCAAATCATGAGTGTTCATTGCTTAGGTTATTAGAGATCTGTAGTATGAGGAGTAACATTCTCCATTCCTACAGGATAGGTATTGTAAAAGTGTGTAAAAGGAAGAAGTGTTGAGCTATGTGTTAAAGATGTGTATTAATTCATACTAGCATGTTACAGGTTTTAACTCAGATTTCTGAAGCTGCTGTTAATAAGGAAATTGAGGAAAGTCTTTTTAGTGTCAGGAAAATCCACAAACGCCAGAGGTTTATGTCCAAAAAGGAGACAGAGGAGTCCTTCAACTTTATTCGAATAAAGGGAGAGAGGCCACTGGGGCACACACCCACGGGCTTTTCTCTCTCTCGGTTTCAGAGGGCACAGCCTCCCTTTTATCCTAATTCCCACCCACATGCTACCCTCTTCCTTTCCCCATTGGCTGAGGTACTAGGAAGGTACAGCCTTCCCAAACCGCCTTCTACATATTCCCCCCTTGAACCTACTGTTTTACCCCAAAGTTCAGAAGTTCAGCCTTGTACAGTCCCTTGTCTCTTTCAGGAGCCAAGCTGTCTGGGCTCCATAAGGAACCTGTTCCCCAAAGTCAGTAGAGACATTAAGACCCATTTCAAAGACGTTAACACCCATACCTTCACACATCAAATTATTTGTAAAGACATATTTTCCTCTCATTAGCATTATTTTGCATACTAACAAACAGATAAGGCTGTTCATAGTGTTACCACTTAATTTGCTATTTACATTTGTCATTCCATTCAAAGTCTGTGCATTGGCAAATACCATTCATTCTAGAATATGCTCCTAGAAAATGGTACTGATGAGTGACAGTTTGGCAAATGAGACTGGCATGGGACTTGATGGCTGCTTTCCCAGATTCCCTAAGTTGACATTTCATTCAGATTTTATTTTCTTCTCAGCCTTGGCACACCATTTTGTCATGGTCTTTCTTAACTACTTCGGTTCTAAAAAACTTAAAAGCTCAGCACCCCAGTTTCTTGATGTCAGTTTGTAGGAGGGCTTTATCACTCCAAGAGCAGCAAGAGTCCTAGTGGGTGGTATTTTCCATCAGGGAGAAATCCTCCACCTCGCAGAATTTAAGGTGCCTGAGGCCCCCTCCCAGCCTCAGATACCCTGGACACAGACAACGGCCCTTTTCCCTGAGAAAGAAAGCTCAGCACCCCAGTTTCTCCATGTCCGTTTCAGGAGGGCTTTATCAGTCCAAGAGCAGCAAGAGTCCTAGTGGGGGGTATTTTCCATCTGGGAGAAATCCTACACCATGAGAAATTTTTGGTGCAGGAGGCCCCCTCCCAGCCGCAGGGTCCCTGAACACAAACAATGGCTCTTTTCCCCGGGAAAGACAGCTCAGCACCCCCGTTTCTCGATGACAGGTTTTAGGAGGGCTTTATCAGTCCAAGAGCAGCAAGAGTCCTAGTGGGTGTTATTTTCCATCTGGGAAAAATCCTTCACCTTGCGTAATTGTTGGTGCCTGAGGCCCCCTCCCTGCCTCCGGACCCTGGACATGAACGAGAGTCAATTTCCCTGGGAAAGAAAGCTCAGCACTCCAGTTTCTGGATGTCAGTGTGTAGGCGGACCTTATCACTCCAAGAGCAGCAAGAGTCCTAGTGGTTGGTACTTTCCATCAGGAAGAAATCCTTCACATTGCAGAATTTTTGGTGCCTGAGGCCCCCTCCGAGCGGCAAGGCCCTAGACACAAACGATGATCCTTTTCCCTGGGAAAGAAAACACAGCACCCCAGTTACTTGATGTCAGTTGTTAGAAGGGCTTTATCACCCAAGAGCTGCAAGAGTCCAAGTGGGTGGTATTTTCCGTCTGGGAGAAATCCTTGACCTGACATAATTTTTGGTGCCTGTGGCCCCTTCCCTTCCTCAGGACCCTGGATAGAAACGACGGCCCTTTTCCCTGGGAAAGAAAGCTCAGCACCACAGTTTCTCGATGACAGTTTATAGGAGGGCTTTATCACTCCGAGAGCAGCACAAGTCCTAGTGGGTGTTATTTTCCATCTGGGTGAAATCCTTCACCTTGCGGAATTTT
The DNA here is from genome assembly GCA_025920805.1 of Petroica traversi. NCBI lineage: Eukaryota > Metazoa > Chordata > Aves > Passeriformes > Petroicidae > Petroica > Petroica traversi. Next base: position 114,243 of record JAHLSL010000217.1, on the reverse strand, counting down.
TGGTGCCTGGGGCTACCTCCCAGCCTCCGGGCCCTGGACAAAAACAATGGCCCTTTTCTCTGGGAAAGAAAGCTCAGCGATGCCGTTTCTTGATGTCAGTTTTTAGGCAGGCTTTATCACTCCAAGAGCAGCAAGACTCCGAGCGGGTAGGGCATTCCACCCGGAAGAAGTCCTTCACCTTGCAGAATTTAAGGTGCCTGAGGGCCCCTCCCAGCCTCAAGGCCCTGGACACGAACGATGGCCCTTTTTTCCCGGCAAAGAAAGATCAGCACCCCAGTTACTTGATGTCAGTTTTTAGGAGAGCTTTATCACTCCAAGAGCAGCAAGAGTCCTAGTGGTTGGTAATCTCCATCCGGGAGAAATCCTTCACCTTGCAGAATTCTAGGTGTTTGAGGCCCTCTCCGAAGCTCAGGGCCCGGGACACGAACGATGGCCCTTTTCCCTGGGAAAGAAAGCTCAGTGCCGCAGTTTCTGGTTGTCAGTTTGTAGGAGGGCTTTATCACTCCAAGAGCAGCAAGAGTCCTAGTGGGTGGTAATTTTCATCCGGGAGAAATCCTTCACCATGCAGAATTGCAGGTGCCTGAGGCCCCCTCAGAAGCTCAGGACCCATAAGAGGAATGATGGCCCTTTTCCCGGGGAAAGAAAGCTCAGCACCCTAGTTACTTGATGTCAGTTTGTAGGAGGGCTTTATCACTCCAAGAGCAGCAAGAGTCCTAGCGCGTAGGGCATTCCATCTTGAAGAAATCCGTCATCTTGTGGAATTTTAGGTGCCTGAGGGCCCTCTCCAAGCCTCAAGGCCCTGGACACGAACGATGGCCCTTTTTTCCTGGCAAAGAAAGCTCAGCACCCCAGTTACCTGATGTCAGTTTGTAGGAGGGCTTTATCACTCCAAGACCAGAAAGAGTCCTAGTGGGTGATATTCTCCATCTGGGAGAAATCCTTCACCATGCAGTATTGTAGGTGCCTTAGGCCCCTCCAAGCCTCCAAGCCCATAACAGGAATGACGGCCCTTTTCCCTGGGAAAGAAAGCTCAGCCCTACAGTTTCTTGATTTCAGTTTGTAGGAGGGCTTTATCACTCCAAGAGCAGCAAGAGTCCTAGTGGGTGGTAACTTCCGTCTGGGAGAAATCCTTCACCATGCAGAATTGTAGGTGCCTGAGGCCCCCTCCGAGTCTCAGGGCCCTGGACACGAATAATGACCCTTTTCCCTTGGAATGAAAGCTCAGGCCCCCTGTTTCTTGATGGCGGTTTGCAGGAGGGCTTTATCACTCTAAGAGCAGCAAGACTCCTAGTGGGTGGTACTTTCCATCAGGGAGAAATCCTTCACCTAGCAGAATTTTAGGTGCCTGAGGCCCTCTCCAAGCCTCAGGGGCCTGGACAAAAACTATGACTCTTTTCCCTGGGAAAGAAAGCTCAGCGCCGCAGTTTTTGATGTCAGTTTGTAGGAGGTCTTTATCACTCCAAGAGCAGCAAGAGTCCGAGTGGGTGGTTCTTTCCATCGAGGAGAAATCCTTCACCTTGCAGAATTTTACGTACCTTAAGGCCCCCTCCGAGGCTCAGGGCCCTGGACACGAACGATGACCCTTTTCCCGCGGAAAGAAAGCTCAGCACCCCAGTTTCTTGATGTCAGTTTGTAGGAGGGCTTTATAACTCCAAGAGCAGCAAGAGTCCTAGTGGGTGGTAATTTCCATCAGGGAGAAATCCTTCACCATGCAGAATTTTAGGTGCCTTGGGCCCCCTCAAAGCCTCAAGGCCTTGGACACAAACGATGGCCCTTTTCCCGGGGAAAGAAAGCTCCGCGCTGCAGTTTCTTGCTGTCAGTTTGTAGGAGCGCTTTATCACTCCAGGAGAAGCCAGAGTCTTGGTAGCTGGTGCTTTCCATCAGAGAGAAACCCTTCACCATGCAGATTTGTAGGTATCTGAAACCCCCTCAAAGCCTCCGGGCCCTGGACAAAAACTATGGCTCTTTTCCCTGAGAAAGAAAGCTCAGCGCCGCAGTTTCTTGATGTGAGTTTGTAGGAGGGCTTTATCACTCTAAGAGCAGCAAGAGTCCTAGTGGGTGTTTCTTTCCATCTGGGCGAAATCCTTCACCAGCCAGAATTTTACGTACCTTAAGGCCCCCTCCCTGCCTCAGGGCTCTGGACAGGAACGATAGCTCTTTTCCCTGGGAAAGAAAGCTCAGGACCCCAGTTTCTTTATGTCAGTTTGTAGGAGGGCTTTATCACTCCAAGAGCAGCAAGAGTCTTAACGGGTACTGCATTCCATCTGGAAGAAATTTTTCACCTTGTGGAATTTTACGTGCCTGAGGCCCCCTCCCAGCCTCGGGGCCCTGGACACGAATGACGGCCCTTTTCCCGGGGAAAGAAAGCTCGGGGCCCCAGTATCTTGATGTCAGTTTGTAGAAGGGCTTTATTAGTCCAAGATCAGCAAGATTCCTTGTGGGTGGTACATTCCATCAGGGAGGAATTCTTCACCTTGCGGAATTTTAGGTGCCTGATGCCATCTTCCAGCCTCAGGGCCCTGGACACGAACGATGGACCTTTTCCCTTGGAGAGAATGATCAGCGCTTCGGATTCTTGAATTCAGTTTGTACGAGGTCTTTGTCACTCCAAGACCAGCAAGAGTCAGAGTGGGTTGTTTCACTTGAATTTTTTATTGTTTAGTTTTATTAATTCATGTTGTTTCATGCTTGGATATGAAAAATGTCTTCCTTTCTTCTGCTGCTTCCAACATGTTAACCTCACTCTCATGTGTTTTTGTTGGCCTTTGGGGTCCTTTGGATCCCTTCCAGCTCAGAATATTCTATGATTCTGTCACCTGGCCCAATGCCCCGGGTTTTGGCACTGCTGTGGGTGCATCTTTAATCCTGGGCCCACTTTTGGTACCACACTACTCTGGGGCCTTTCCAGAGATAGGCACTGGAGCTGTGCAGGGTCTGGAGCCCAGACCTACATGTGGAGCATCTGAGGGAGCTCAGTCTGGAGCAAACGAGGCACCTGCGGGAGGCAGCTGCAGGAGTCTGCAGCTGCTGCCGGAGGCTGCTGCTGTTCTGGCTCACAGCCTGAAGGCAGCTGTGGCCCCTGGCCCAAGAAGGGCTGTGCGGCTTTGCCATGAGCTTCCGGACGCATCCCATGGCAGGGCAGGGGCTGTTGTCATCCTTTCGGTTGGAAAGGGGTTCAGAGGTGCATGGGAAGAGGCTGGTGGTACACAGGGCTCAGGCAGGCAGCCCGGGTGCTGCCAGTGCCACGGAGGGTGAGGGAGTTGTGCGAGGCCAAGGGGAGAAAGCTGCCAGTGGCATGTGGCTCTAGGCAAAGCCTGTGGACACCATGGAGCTGGGAGGGCTGCGGGAAAGGGACCAAGGGCAGCTGCCCTGGGCCTGGGACCCTGCCAGCCTGGGGCTGAGGGCATCTGGCTGACACCAAATCCCACCTGGCACACTGCCTGTCCCTGCAACTCGTGCGCCTTGGCAGCCATTGGGAAGTATGTGGCATACAGAACTGGCCCGTTGTTTGCCCTTTCCATAAATCCAGTGCATTTCCCTGTCTCCTTGGGATGTTCCCTATGGCACATTGTACTTACATACAGAAGGTATAAAAATATATATACAAGGCCATGGTAAATATGAGGATCTTGACTCCTAAGACCGGAAAAACACGAAATCAACAGCTTTGCCTTCACTTTGGGATGTGGGGTTTTTCTACAAGGTTTGGGCTGGTAAAAAGGCAGGACGAGATAGCTGTTCGGTCTCACTTCCTGGGGGAATCTCAGAGCATGACAGAACTGCTGATTGCTGAAGGGACGCACCAGCCACCCACAGACCTCGTCTCCCCTCTGCTGTGAGTTTTCGCCCCCCCATCCGCTGCCTTTCCAAGGGGCTGTCCGGACTTTCTCTGCTTATCCTGCCCCGCTCCCCGCTATGAGACTTTGCTACGTTATGTCCTCAAGCCCCCGACTGCTGGGAACTCCTGCCGTCCCATCTCGCTGCAGCCTCACAGCTCCTGCCTGCCGGGACCTTCTGCTGTCCCATCTCGCTGCTCCCAGGGATCCTGCCGCGGCAACAACATCGCTGCCCCGAGGGCTTGTGGAGAAAAGCCTCTCCTCCATCCCTCCCTGCCCTGAGCTCCGCCGCCATCACCTCGTGTCCCCTGGGCTCGCGCCGGAGCGCCCCCTGCAGCCGCGCTGGAATCATCGCACCTGCCTTGCCCACAGGGAGCCACTAGCGCCCCTGCCGGCTGTGACTGGAACTGCACCGAAGGGAAAAGTGCCTGAGGCCGAGCAGTCTGGTACAGGGTGTCTGCCTCTGATTTGTGGTTCTGTGCCTTTAGGTTTTTTTCTTTGTTATTTGTTAGTTGGGTTTTTTTACCTGTTAGTAAAGAATTTTTATTCCTATCCTCATATTTCTGCCTTAGAGCCCATTGATTTCACATTTATAACAAATCGGAAGGAAAGGGTTTTGCATCTTACTTTCCAAGGGAGGTTCCTGCCTTCCCTAGCAGACACCTGTCTCTCAAAAGAGGACAAATAATAATACAATAATAATAATAATACACAATAGTTTGATTGTCTTAGGGGAATTAAAGATGTGTTGAAATTCGAATTCTGTTTATCTTAAAGAGGTAGGAAAAAAAAGGTTAAAGTTGATTTTGAAAATTTGAGTTATATCAAGGGAAAGTCCTTTTTATCCACTGTGGCAATCAGAGTGAAGGCACAAATATTCTACA
>JAHLSL010000217.1:87927-109513 GCA_025920805.1 Petroica traversi | reverse complement strand
TATATCTGTTAGTTTTCTTGTCTTTTAATAAACAATTTGTTCTATACTAGACAGAATCAGTCATTATCAAAAAAACTTATGAACAGGAGGGGGTTTTGAGGTGCTGGCCATCTCAATAAGCTTACTACCTACTGCCAAAGGCCTGGGCAGTAGGCAAGGACTTATTTAACTCCCACATCCATTTGTGACACGCAATTTGTTTGCAGAAGCTTTACTTTACTCTTCCAGAATTCCTTTTCTCATGGACTGTGCTGCCAAGCTCGGACAGCAAGAGAGAGATACGGCTCAGTGCTCTCAGATTTCTTGGCTTTATCAGAGGGAGAGAGACGGGGAGTTTTTCTTTGCTTTTTTCCTCTGGTTTTCCTCATTAGTTGAAGCAAGAAGACCTTTACCGTAACTGTGTTTTTTTCTTCTGGGACTGTCGAGCATCTATCCAGTCCAGGACATCAGTATAATCGCCCAAGGGCCCCTGAAGCTGCACACCAGGCCTGGGCACTGGGCCTGAGCCCTGGAGAGACTGAGACTGACTAAGCCACATCCAAAGAAAGACTTGTCTTTGCCAGCTCTTCAGAACAATGAGAAGTTCTATTTTTTGATATTATTCTATTTTTTTTTCATGCTTGTGAATACTTTGCTTGTTAAATAACTGGCTTTTTCCACTTTTCTCCAAAAAAATCTTTCCCAAACTGGTTGGGACAGGGGCTGCTGAATTCTGCTTTTTAGGGAAACACCCCTTTGGGAAGTTCCCTTCCAAATTTGCCCTAAACCAAGAAACAAAGTTCAGAATTGTTAAAAAAATTTAGCTTGCAACACAGGGCCTGAAAGCCCTCCTTCTGATCACTTCAGTGTTCCCTTTGTCACTTCCGAGAAGTTTACTGGTTTTGAACTGCTGCATATTAGGTGTCCTCTCAGTCTCCAGTCAATTATTTCTAGTCCGGTAACACTGATGGTCTTTTTACCCGGAGTAGGTAGTCTTCATGAAAGCCAATTAAGCTTTGACACCGATAGTAGTGCCTTGAGGAATTTTGCAAATGGGAAGATGAGCTGGCGCAGCCAACATGGTGTTAGTCATCACCTTGCTGCTATTAATGCCTGATATAGACACAAAAATAAGATATGCCAAGTGTTTTCAGGTGTTCTCACTGTCTCGATAGCGTAAGTGAAACTTTTCTGTAAAATCAAGGCACCCCAAGATAGGTTTTTTAGCAATACAAATTGGGGGCAACATAGTATAAAATGTTTGGGACTCATTTTTGATCCATTCTTTATTTTCCTCCAAAGGTCCCTGTGGTGGAAGCCAAACACCTCCTGTCCATTCTGTATCATTACTTGCTATTGGTATTTCAGCATCTCACCGTATAAGAGGTCTAAAAATAGGGAAATCAACAACATGAGCCCAATATACCTGTTGTGCAGTCACCAAAGGCAAGATAAAAAGAAAACAGAATAAACTTCTTATGGTACTGTTGCTAGCTACTATTGCTAGGTAGGCCAGGAAGGTGTTCTCCAGGGTTGGTGTTGTTCCTACACCATGCATCAGGATTTCAGCTCTTTATTTTAGTCACTTTAGCATCCCCTATGCTATCTCTGGGTTTGTCCACTTGCTACTGGCTGGTGTTGGGTTGCTGGACTGGTCCTTCCAGCTCATGACGTGGTTTTACCATACGAGCAGGTAACTACTTTGGGCCTGTTGGCTATAGAACACATGCATACCTGTTGCGGTGGATGTGTTCCATTGGAAGCAACATCCCCCTACTCCCCTGTTAGTTGGTTCATCCCCTTGTTATATCACCCAGTTAAGCTCTCCCCCTGACCCCCTGAATGGTTTATCCCAATGACTTTGCAGTTATGTTAATCCCCTTAAGTTAATTGGTTGCCTGTAATCCCCTCCCTGTTTACATATGTATTAAGTGCTAGAAAGTTCCCTCTTCCTTGATGTCCCATTGGTCAGTTCCTCTTTCCCCCTCCCCTGGTCTTCCCTGGTTGGACCCTCTGGTGTTGCCCCTCCTCTGTTCTGCCCCTAAACCCTGTGCCCATTGGGTACCCTGTTCAGTTAAAAGTCTATGCTCCTATGTTATCTGGGGTTCTTGGTCACTGGACCCTTTCAGGTATGGAATCTCTCTAGATGATCGGACCTCTCTAGGGGTTGATGAAATAAAATACCTGGAACTCTACACCAAGAACCCCTCCTGACTCTTTGTCTGCAAAGATACGTGGCTCAACTCGGGATCTGCGGCAAACACCTGGCCGGCAGTGTCAGTGCCTGCAGCCGAAGCAAACCGGGCTGCCTGATTCAGGAGCTGACAGGATAGGCGAGGCACTGGAACTGTTAAAGAACCAGAGGAAGGGCTACATTTTAATACATACCCTCTCCCCCAGGTTAGTAAATCAGCTCGGCCTTCCTAGTGCACACCCAGTTGTGGATCCTTATATAAAACTCTGAGAAATTGGTTCTGCTCACACAAACCTTCAGAGCAGTGCCACTCTGCTGGCGTCAAGATTGATGATCTGCATTCAAAAACTTTAGCGTAGATTTTGCATTATCTAATTGTTGTTGAGGAGTCATAGTCCCCCTTTCTGGTTTTAATAACATGTTCTTATTTTACTATGAATGTTAAGGCAACAGAAAAGTAAAATGAAACGTAATAAAACAATAAGCTTATTATGTGCTCGGCTTTAACACCAAGCAAAAATAAGCAAGGTAATACATGTAATCATTGCTACATGAGGGAAAGGATAGGGATTTAGAAAGATACATCATCAACTGCCTAAATACTTTCCCATCATCCAGAGTCTGCAATCCCTTGGGAGCCCCGATTCACTGTGAAGACCTGGAAAACCCTTCCCATGTAAGGTTTCCAAGTTCACCCTGAAAGGAGATCCAGTTTTTATAAGCCCAAATCAGTAAGTCAAAGTGGCTTGATTGTACTTTTAGTGCAGAAACACCTGGGTCTGATGGCATACTTCCCGACCAGCCAGGGCTTGACCAGAGCCTAGGCCTTGACTGGCAGGATTTCCCCTAACATATCCTAAAAACAAGCCTCTATTAACATCAGGTGGGAAGGTTTCTTAAAATGATACATTTCTTGCAGATAACTACACATGGTTATGTGGAAGTTTCCAAAGCAGCCAGTTTGGCTTTGTAATCTATTTTTTAGCTATGGTAATATGAACAAACTGCAAAAAACCAAAGGAATATATATGAGTAACATCAAACAATATTTACAGCTAATTTCCTTTATTACAGCTCTGTGTATTCTCTTTATGACATCAACAACATACTCAGAATCACTAATTACATCGACTGCTTCTTGATTAAAAATCTGCCAATGCTGTATGAAAAATATCCGAATTTTGTAACAAATACAACTGTCAAGAGACAGTGGTAAATTAATAACTCCCAAATCATACCCCATCAATTGCACTATGTGGGTTCTGCCTTTCTTTTCCATCATCCATTTTTTTATTATTATTGTTAGTTCTCTTTTTGTATTCTGCTGCAAGGCTTTGTGAAGATTGGAAACAAAATACAACTCAGCTTCATTAGTTTAAAAAGATGTTTGAAGAAACATTCATGGATTGAGCTGTGAAGCCCTGGAGATTCAAGGCACACCGGGCGTGCCCCCTGGGCCCCCGTCCTCCCCCGGGCCCCCGTCCCCCCCGCTCAGTGCGGGTGTCCTTGTCTCCCGGCGCCAGGCAGAGCTGGGCGCACACAATGTGGGGCGGCTGCCGGGGCTTATTTGTTCCTTCTGCCCCTTCTGCCGCTTCCCGGGCAGCAGATCTGGCCCGCAGCCATGCGCCAAGCGCTGCTCTGAGCGCCGGAGGGGTGGAGCCGAACTGCTGTCACAGCCCGCGGCTGCGTGAAGCAGCATGAGAATGAAGCAGGAGGGGGGGGGCACGAGGGGGCTGCAGCCGCCGCGTTTGGACTCCCTCTCAGGGCCCTGGAGGGAGCTGCTGCAGCTGCGGGGGAAGGAGGGGCGACGCGGTGCAACAGAGACTGCAACGGGGGAGGGAGGAGGGGTATCAAAAGGTCCTAAAGGTTGTGCTAAGGGTTGTTTTAAGGGAAAATACAGGTCTGGCTCCTTTCCAAGATTAACAGGCGCTGATGGCAATACGTCCTTATCAAATTCATTATCAGTATCCTTTTCAGCACTCCCTGCCTCAGCTACTCAGAGGGGCTCTAAAGCACTCATGGGAAATCACCATATTATTATTACCGAATAAGGAATTGAAAAACCTAAGTCCTTACATATTCATAAATGCTCTCCTACCTTAACATCAAAGCTTCTCTGATTTAAAAAATGCTATAAACGCATATTGTAGTGTTGGTTTTTCACATATAATGAATGCTATGTGTATATATAGTGTTGATCCTTGTAGAAGCAGTGTTTGTGTAGAAATGTAGCCATTCTCTTTTTGTTCCATAGTTAAGAAATAACTAACATTACTATGTTAAATATTACTCACAAACCACCCCTCAAGCAAGGCGATTTACTCCTATCAAGATATTCAAGGAAAAGAGACTCCTCTACCAAATTGACAAACAACTATGCAAACTTCTACTTCTATCAAGATATTCCTGGATAAGAGACCCCTCTGCTGGGAATTGACAAAGGACTAACTGAATTCTTCAGAAGAACTTCATTTGAATTATACAACAAGCTGTAACAGTAAAAAAAGTATATAAAGAAAGTCTCTCTCTGGGAGACATGCGCTCTGGCTCTGTGCCAGTACACCCGGAGTCCCCGGGACGCTGTAGTTCCTTTGCCTTATCCCTGTCTTTTCTTGTTGTTTTTTTTTTTTTTTTATTAAAAAACCTTTAAACTTTAACAGAAAAGGACCTCGTTTTTAACAAAAAACAAGTACAATGCTCTGTAACCAGGAATGAACGTTGCTCTAATTGCCTGTCAGAGATTTTATGTCTTGCAGTGTGGAGAATCTGTTGCAATACCTTTAAGCTGTGCCAATGTCCCTGGGACACCCTGCTGTCCCATGACAGACTCACAATCCCATGGTTCTTCGTCCAGTTAATATCACTGACCTGATGTTACAGGCTGTGCTGGCAATTTTCCCCCTGTCGGATTGTGGTTCGCTGAAAAATCCTGTTGTATCATGGCTGTGATCTGTTATGTTGGGGTCACCAAATGTTGGTGACACGTTTAAATGCAAAGGAAAATCAAAATATAGAGATATACCAACAATGAAAATAATACACTGATGCAGTGTAATAGTATTGAGCTTGGCAGGCATTGTTTTTCTATGTCTCTCTGCCTTTTGCTCCTGTGAGCTCCTGTTAATTTCATTACAGATAAACAACCACCTTCTCATTTCTCCCTAGGGCCTCTTGCTGATTTTGTAATGCAAAAAATATGTCTCAAGCATTCCATGCATGTGATTGTTCTCAATCTCAATGTCACACGCTCACACAGTGGTTTGCTACCAAGAAATGAGATTCCAAAGCATCCTTCAGCAAACACACCAATTAGCAGGGCTGTTAAAAACGAGGTCTTTTTCTGCTGAAGTTTAAAGGTTTTTTAATAATAATAAAAAAAAACCAACAAGAAAAGACAGGGATAAGGCAAAAGAATTACAGCGTCCCGGGGACGCCGGGTGTACTGGCACAGAGCCAGAGCGCACGTCTCCCAGAGAGAGACTTTCTTTATATACTTTTTTTTACTGTTACAGCTTGTTGTGTAATTCAAATGAAGTTCTTTTGAAGAATTCAGTTAATCTGTCCATCTGCATAGTCGTTTGCCAATTCCCGGCAGAGGGGTCTCTTATCCAGGAATATCTTGATAGAAGTAGAAGTTTGCATAGTTGTTTGTCAATTTGGCAGAGGAGTCTCTTATCCAGGAATATCTTGATAGGAGTAAATTGCCTTGCTTGAGGGGTGGTTTGTGAGTAATATTTAACATAGCAATGTTAGTTATTTCTCAACTATTAAGCAAAACTAGAATGGCTACATTTCTACACAAACACTGCTTCTACAAGGATCAATATTATACACATAATATTCATTATTTGCGAAAAACCAACACTATAATATGCATTTATAACAAGGGCCTTTAGGGCTAACATTATCTTTTTCTAATCTTGATTAGGGCGTCAGGCGTTTGGCACCATTCCCACACAGAACCTCTCCTACGAAGACAATCACAGAATCACAGAATCACAGAATCGCTTGGTTGGAAGAGACCTTCAAGATCATCGAGTCAAATCCATGGCTTAACACCGCCACTATACCATGGGACTGGGTGCCATGTCCAATCTTTTTTTAAACACACCCAGGGATGGTAACTCCACCACCTCCCCGGGCAGACAATTCCAGTATTTAACCACTCCTTCTGTAAAAAACTTTTTCCTAATATCCAACCTATATTTCCCCAGCGTAGCTAAAGGCTGTGCCCTCTCCTTCTGTCAGTCACTGCCTGGAGAAAGAGACAAACCCCCAGCTGACTACAACCACCCTATAGGAAGTTGTAGAGAGTGATAAGGTCACCTCTGAGTCTCCTTTTCTCCAGGCTAAACAACCCCAGCTCCCTTAGTCGTTCCTCATAAGACTTGTGTTCCAAGCCCCTCACCAGCCTTGTTGCCCTCCTCTGGATGAGCTCAAGCATCTCAACGTCCTTCCTAAACTGAGGGACCCAGAACTGGATACAGTACTCAAGGAGCGACCTCACCAGTGCTGAGTACAGGGGGAGAATGACCTCCCTGGTCCTGCTGGCCACACCATTCCTTATGCAGGCCAGGATGCTGTTGGCCTTCTTGCCTGCCAGGGCACACTGCTGGCTCATGTTCAGTCGGCTGTCGATCAGTACCCCCAGATCCCTTTCCGCCTGGGCACTGTCCAGGAACTCTGTCCCCAGCTTATAGCGTTGCAGGGGGTTATTGTGGCCAAAATGCAGGACTCGGCACTTGGACTTAGTAAATTTCATCCTGTTGGACTCTGCCCATCCATCCAACCATTCCAGGTCTCTTTGCGGAACTCTCCTACCTTGCAACAGATCAACACACGCTCCCAGCTTAGAGTTGTCTGCAAATTTACTAATGAGAGACTCAATACCCTCATCCATGTCATCAATGAAAATATTGAACAGAAGTGGCCCCAGCACAGACCCCTGAGGAACACCACTAGTGACTGGCTGCCAGCTGGATGCAGCACCATTCATTTTTAGCACAGAAACACCTGGGTCTGATAGCATACTTCCCCTACCAGCCAGGACCAGGGCTTGGACAGAGCCAAGACCTTGGCTGGAAGGGTTTCCCTAACATATCTTGCAGACAAACTTCTAGTGATACCTGCTGAGAAAGTTTCTTAACATGAACAACCTGTGAGCAACCAAAGGAATGTTTATAAGTAACATCAAATTATATCTTATGGCTAGATCCCTCTATCTATTAATATATTCAGAATTACTAATCTTATTAACTGCTTCTTGTGCAATAATCCTTAAAGCTAATAGTACTGCACGAAGTTCACTCTGTTGAGTGGAACCACCTGAGTTATTGCATCATGATATTCTTGCCACGTTTGATTTATTCCTTATTTCCATTAATGACCTTCTTGCCATGTAACGACTGCCTTCACTTCATGTCCTAATCTGTACGGCACACAAGAGTTTGTTACTGCAAGTAAACAACATTTATGCAAGTTTGTTTGAAGGCAAAGAGCAAAATCTGTGTCACAAAATCTGCCAGTATTGTATGAAAATATTTGAATTTTTTCAACAGACAGTGGTTCGGTATACAGACAAGCACAAACTACAACTCCCAGTCTATGATATTTGAAAGGGACATTATCACCTATAAGCTAAAATATTTTGTCTGGACAACAAATGTATTGATTAAGCTCTGGCAAAAGCAAATTTTTGGTTCAATTTGTGTACGTGGCTAATTTAAACACAGGCTCTCTGTAGGCACTACTACTCTTAAATGCAACTTGCATAGCAACAGGGAGAAAGCATTAATTGTTGGAGGACAAAAGTCAGTGGAAGCTAAGGGTAATAGCCAGAGAGCTCTGAGTTCACTTTTTCTCCTATGATTAGATTCAAAGTTGAGAGTGCCCCTTCTGAAGGTTTCAGATACAACAGAATTTAACTCATTTTGCATCATTACAAGACAGCTACTGATCATTTGTCATACAATAGTTAAGCATCAATGAACTGATTTATAAATGAAATGGCAGCAACTGCAGGATGTACTGTAAAGATTATAAAGGTGTGACAAATGCTTTGTGAATTTAATTTTGAGAATCGGTTACAGTAAGCATTATTGAAAATTCTTGTTTATGGTCATTACTTTTCTGGTATAAGCATAAGTTTGCCAAGATTTTTCAAGGAGTAACTTTACTCAAAAAAATGACAACCTGTGCATCTGGGCAAATTGCATTTGAAACCTGTTTGTGATTGCCAGTATAATGGATTTGAGATTGGAGTATACATAAACTGTTTTGATATTAGGTCTAATTTCAATTTATAAATGGTAAGGAAGAATAATTACATTTGAATCACTGAACAGCTGTATCAGTTTGAAATGCTGTCACATGTTTCTTATAACGCTGTGGGGTTAAAAGTGAGAAAACTGATAAAGCTGGCACAATTCTGCCTGCTTTTGCAGTGGAAACTTGAACAGCTTCTGCAGACAAGAGTCATGGAGATGTCAGGACCTACTTTTAAGTGAGCAAACAAATGCTTTGAATGATGAGTGGGCAAATCTACCATGGGCTTTACCCAGCTAATTGATAGCAGTAACTCTTGGAAATCATTCATTGAAATTGCTGTGGTTTCACATTTTGGTCAGTTAATATCCACCCTAAATATTTCCGAGGAGGGATTTACTGAATTCTTTAAGGGATCACCTGCAACCTATGCTGAGAAAGTTTCAGGTGTGAAATAGTATCTTGCAAATATGAATCATCTACCTAATGCTAAGTGATGCTTTGAGGGTACCAAGTTTACAAATATCTTTTCAGGTATGCCATCTTTTAATTTTATGGTGACATCTAACATCATTACAAGTAAGCGAAAATCAGTATTACTTTTAAATCAAAGCTCTTGAAAAGGCAGTATACATCTTAGACAACAAGTTTTAGTAACCATACAATACTACATTCACACAGGTAACCTTAAATTTCTTTAATACAAAGCCAGTTTGAACAAAAGCAAAAGACGTTCGTGTGGTTCAGTAAAACCTATTTTCTAACATTAATAGCTTGCATTTATAAAGATACTAAGGTTGGGACAAATCAAGTATTTCCCAAAAGCTCAAAAGTCTTCTTAACTGTGAAATGACATGCAAGCATACTGATTTCTAATAGATTATTTATCTCTTCACTTAGGAAATGACACACACAACAACTAACTCACCTGCAGGAAACAACAATACCTAAATTTGCTAATATTCCTTCATAGAAGATATATAAATCTGGGCCTGGGACATTACAATTATATTAACATTAACTCCCTAAATGGTTTTAAAACATACTTGTATTCTATCAAGGCACGATACAAGTCAATTTCCAAGATGCACTGAAAAATATTGTATATGTGTTTATGTTGTTAACAAGCCCTGAGTCAGAAGTTGCTGCAGGGTGAGAGGGGTTACAGTTTGTACCAAATCTTGATCCATAGATTTCACTCCAGTGTTACATGGAAATGGGGGGGGGGGGGGGGGGGCAGCAGGGTCGGAGTCGTTCTTCTGGATGGGCCCCCTGGAATACGTGTCCAAGTCTCCCTACCGGGCCTTGCTCCAGTGCTATTGGGGGGGGGGGGGGGGGGCCCCAGAGGGGAAATGTTTTTTCCCTTTTTGTGCAACTTAGTTTCATTATTATTTTAAAAAACAATACCCGATTCGTTTTATGAAAATCTGGATGCCCCCCCCCGGGCTTTCCCACGCTGCACAGGCACCCAGATGTCCTCGCCACTTCCTGCGTCTGGGTGATACACATTGAGAACAAAGTGTTACAAACGAAAGTAGCCAATTGGTCTGCCGATTGAATTTTAAAGTTTTATTAACAAGGGTAGGCAACAAGGTAACTAAAATCTCCAAGGATAAACTAAAAAAAAAAAAAGAAACAATTTCAGGGCAGAATTGGGTCCCTCTACCAGTCTACCAAAAAGGGAACAGAAACAAGACCTCGAGGGGGCGGGTGCACAGGCTTTTATAGGTCTATTTCAAGATTGCTGATTGGAGGACGCTGCCTCTTAGTACTGCCCAAGGTGTCTCTTGATTGGCGGTTCATCCTCTGCCTGGTAATGTAATTCTTTCTAGAGCTCTCCACTCATGGCGTCATGTGATTGGTGGTTTGTCCCTTTGCCTGGTGATGCAATCCCTTTCTAGAGTCTTCTTTGAGCTGCCACGCTTCTCTGTTTCTTTTAAAACTACACCCTCTCCCTCCCCTTTACAAACAATAACAATCCTTACATATTTTTAATGATCAACAGTATGCAACGTTATTAACAGATTATGTACAAACTCCTCTTGACAATCCATTAACAATTCATATATCAAACAGATCAGTAATTTTAAGAATTTTTAGCATAGCAACATTTCTAACAAAGAGTGTTGCTGCAGCAGGGCTGTCCCATGCCCGCGGCTGGGCCTGGGTGCGGCTGCTGCCGGATGGCTCGGGTTCCGTGGGTGCTGACACAGGCCGGTCATGGCGCTCTCCCACAGGGTTGGACCTGCTGCCACTGTGTTCCCTGCGCTACCTGCAGCAACAAGCCTCCAGCACATGCCAGTGGCACCCAACCTGCCACCGCTGTGCTTGGCCATAAATCCGCCCATGCAGGGGTGAGCTGCTGTTTCTGATGTCCTGCCAGTGTGCCCTGGGTGGCCGCTGCAGCTGCCAGGGAAGGAGAGGGGAGTATGGCAGTATGTCCTTCTCCGGTCCAGGGTCGAACTGGTAGGGATCAAATAGCACCGTAGGGGATGGGCTGACCTCGAAATTGTCCAGTATGTTGGAAGTGGGTGCGAGTGGATCTGAGGGTTCAGGGCAATCGGTCTCTGAGGTCACGAAATGTAGGATCTCTGCATGACTCTCCCTAAGAGCTGCCATATTAGCTCCCTATGTGGCGAGGTGCCTGTAAGTATCGGCATCACTGTTCCTGGCAATATTAAAAAGTTTCTGTCCTACTGCCTGTCTGGCTTCAAACTAAAAAGTCAGACTAGAATGTGTTATAAATGCATATTTTAGTGTTGGTTTTTCACAAATAATGAATGCTGTGTATATAATATTGATCCTTGTAGAAGCAGTGTTGTGTAGAAATATAGCCATTCTCTTTTTATTCAATAGTTGAGAAATAACTAACATTGCTATGTTAAATATCACTCACAAACTACCCCTCAAGCAAGGCGATTTACTTATATCAAGATATTCCTAGACAAGAGACCCCTCTGCCGGGAATTGGCAAACAACTATGCAAACTTCTACTTCTATCAAGATATTACTGGATAAGAGACCCCTCTGCCGGGAATTGGCAAACGACTATGCAGATGGACGAACAGACTTCCCGTAAGAGAAGATTGCCTGCCAGGAATCGATAGATTACTGAATTCTTAAAAAAAAAAACTTCATTTGAATTATACAATAAGCTGTTACAGTAAAAAAGTATATAAGGAAAGTCTCTCTCTGGGAGAGGTGCGCTCTGGCTCTGTGCCAGAACACCCGGTGTCCCAGGGACACTGTAATCTCTTTACTTTGTCTATTTCTTGTTGTTTTTTTTTTATTAAAAACCTTTTAACTTTAACAGAATAGGACCTCGTTTTTAACAAATGGAAATCTTTTACATGCGTGAACACCCAGTCCAGCAAGGCACTTAACTTAGTATCAGATATATCTGTACTTTGCTGATGCAGAAGCCGCCGTAACAGGTCTAGGCTCCATCTTTGTTCCAGGGATATTTTTCCTCCTATGATTCTTCCACTGCTCACCTGATAGGTGATGGGCACGTGTCATAAATAAAATCAAAAGTATGTGTAGCGGTGGTTCAAGCTCAGAGAATGACATATCCCCTGAAGAATTTCTGGGGGCCTAGAAAGTGAGGCCCCTCGGAAGGTAGAGTTAAGTTTGGCCTTGGAAAGGGAGTCGAACGCCCCCCCGCCTGCCTCCCAGTTAACAATAGTATCTTGTGTCTCACTCTTTCCTCCCTTCCTCCTTCCTGACTGCATCCTGACCTTCGACTCTGCTCCGTGTCCTCCCCTGTACCGTTATGAGATAAGTTGTAACCCTCAGAATAAAAGTCTGAATGTTGGGCTATTCCGGGTCTTTTGCCCCTGAGCCCAAGCAGAGTGGACCCTCGTGTCTTGTGTCTGATTTGGGGCTCCGGGCAGAGGAACACTCTCTCTCTCAGCACCTCTCCGGTTTTTAGGACAGCGGCCACCATCCCAGGGAAGCCCGGCTCGCGGCGAGGGGAAAAGAAGTCCCTAGCTGAAGCTGACTTAACGAAGAGGAAGCTCTCAGAACAAGCCGCCAAGCCGCCGGCCGTCCCTGTGGTCAGCTGTCCGGCCCACGCCACCGGCCACAAGTGGCGCCTCGAAACAGGGACCTGATCTAGACCCTGAGAACGACCTAGTTTTCTAGCGCATCTTTGACCTGCCACAGCCCGACGAACGGGTCCTATATCACAGGACTGTACAGAGGGGATTCCAAGCAACTCTTTCTCAGAAAAAGAGACAGAACCTTGGAACACCGGAGAAGACCCGAAGGATTTCGTCCTAGCAACGGTTTCAGAGCTGGAAACCAGAGGTTGAGCACTTACAAGTGTGTGGTGAGTGCGGCTCCACTTCTAACCCTCCCCCTCTTTCGGCGGCCCCCCCCCCCCCCCCCGCAATCCTCGGGTTTCAATCCCATTCCTACAGCAGTATATAGAAATGGGAAACACCAGTTCTACCCTTGAGAGAGAGTTTTATTCCGAAGTCAAAACTACCCTAGGTTTAAGAAAATGGGAGTTAAAGCAACGAAACTTAAAAAAATTCATCAGATGGATTGTTACTCACGTCCCTTCAGTTTCGCCTGCTTTAGCCTCTTGTCCCTACTTTTGGGATGAAGTGGGGGAAAGATTAACTGATAACATTCGCGGAGGAGAACATAACGTTGCAAAATTCTTTTCACTTTTAATTTTAATTTCTCATACATTGGGAACACGGGAGAAAGTTTCAGAGACTCAGTCCACCCCTCCCGCCCCGACTCCGGGCACCCCCTGCCCCCCCGGCGAGTTCCGGCCGTTCCCCAGGTACAGACCGTGTGAGTCTGCGGAGAGCCATCTCTCACCCTATCTCCCCCAGCCGGCGGACTCCACTGAAGGGGGGGACTGTGCGGGGGGGGCCCTAGTCCCGCGGCAAACAGGGGAATTTGGTAATCGAAACAAAGAGCCACCCGCATGGCCGGGGCGGCCATGCCTCTGCCGTGACTCTCCCCCCCTCCTCTACCCCCTCCGCTGGGAGCCGCCCACACAGCAGGGGCCAGCCCGGACCAGCCGGGGAATCCTGGGACGATTCCACAGATAAAAAATTACTTGTTGCTCCCGTGACTTATAACACAAGGGGGGCAAATCCAAGGTGGACAGCCTTTTCCTATCAAAATCTAAAAGAACTGTGTAAAGTTTCTAAAGACTTTGGAAGAGACTCATCCTATTTTAAGGGAGTTTTAAATGCAACATTCGAAACACATATTATGGTACCACATGACATAAGAACATTAATGTCCAGCCTGTTAACTGAAGCTCAGTTCTGGCTCTGGGAAAGATCCTGGCAACGACATCTCAAAGAATTATTAGAAACTTATAAAACTAACCAGCACACAGCTTTCCTCACTCTTAACCACCTTGCTGGCCAATCAGGTATTGAAAAACCCCAGGACCAAGCTGTTCAAATTCCAATAGAAGTTTTAAATTATATCAAAAATGCAGCGAAAAGAGCACTACTCTGCTTGCCATCCTCCAAGACCCCTTCAGAAAGCTATGCAGTTATCAGGCAGGGGCCTGAAGAGAATTTTGTGGACTTTGTAGACAGATTGAGGGAGGCAATGGCAAAGCAAGTAGAGGATACAAAAATGCAAAAAGAATTACTAAGGTCACTGGCCAAAGAAAATGCAAACACAGAATGTAAAAGAGTCCTCAACTCCCTGCCACCAGATCCAAAACCAACGATAGAGCAAATGGTAGAGGCTTGTGCTGAAATAAGGCCTGACCGAACAGAATCTCCCCCTCCACACCCTTTATTAAAGGGACTGCAGAGAAACACCATAGCTGCCGCTAACACTACAGAATCCAATAAAGACCCCCGCAAATGCTTAAACTGTGGGTCCGCTCACCACTTTGCTAAGAACTGCCCTAAGCCCCGCAGAACTAACCCTATTCCTACTAAGCCTCTCACAGGTCCCGGAGTGGCACACTGCCCATGCCTGCAGCAGCACCAGCAGGGAAACGGGCAGTGGAGCGTGGAACAGCACCGCGCTGGGACACAAAATTAAATGCTGACTACATCGCACCTGCCGCCCCACCACTGGCGGACACAGGAGGCCCACCGAGGACTTGGGGCAAGAGAATGGACTTGGTAAGTGCATCAGCATACCATATCACCAGCAAACACTTCCAACCGTTCAAGGTCTCCCTTCAAGGAGACATAGACTGCCAGACAGACATACTCGTTGTTGGGAATTCTACCAAGGGACCACCTATGCTCTTTATCCTACCTCAAATAAAAACAGTGTCCCCAAGAGTAAATTTCAATATCACAGTTTCTTGCACAAATGTCCCTGAGTTCATCCCACAAGGGCAGTGGGTGGCACATGCCATTGTACTGCCCAAGGAGTTTCCCAGAAATGTGCGAACACCAGCCATCTACTGGGCCCAGGTGGTGGGCACAGACTGCCCGTCCCTAATCTGTAAGTTAACCAATGGGAAGTCAACAGTACATCTTAGTGGGATGCCAGACACAGGGGCTGATGTCACCATCATTTCAGCATCTGAGTGGCCCTCCCAGTGGGGTCTCAGACCTTCTGGGGGAGAAATCACAGGGGTAGGGGGAGCAACAACCTCCCAGAGAAGTACCAACAACATCACGATAGAAGGACCTCATGGACACATAGCTACTATCAGACCCTTTGTGGTGCCATCAGGCTTTACTTTATGGGGGAGGGACCTCCTCGAACAGTGGGGGACCCGCCTAGAGATTCCACCAGCACCCCAGGATTTTTAGTGGGGGCCACCCAAAGGCGCACCACCCCAGCTCTGACGTGGAAAACAGATAAGCCAGTAAGGGTGGAACAGTGGCCCCTTCCTAAGGACAAACTAAGCGCCCTTGAGTCACTAGTAGAAGAACAGCTTGCCAAAGGCAATCTTGTCCCATCCAATAGCCCATGGAATTCCCCAGTATTCGTCATAGAAAAAGCAGGCAAGGACAAGTGGAGACTTCTCCACGACCTGCGAGAGATAAACAAAGTCATTGTAGAAATGAGTCCCCTTCAGCCAGGCCTTCCATCGCCTGCGATGCTCCCCTGACAGTGGCCACTTGCTGTCATTGATATAAAAGACTGTTTCTTTTCCATACCCCTACATCCTCGAGATGCTCCGCGTTTTGCATTCTCCGTTCCGTCAATAAACCGACAGGCCCCGCAGAAACGCTACCATTGGAAAGTGTTACCAATGGGTATGTGTTGTTCTCCTGTAATCTGCCAATGGTACGTGGCAGGGATCCTGTCACCTGCCCGTAAGGCCTTCCCCAAAGCAATCATCTACCACTACATGGATGATGTACTAGTCTGTGCCCCAACCCAACCCTACCTAGAAACGACTTTAGCCGCCACCATAGACGCTATTCAACATGCCGGGATGGAGATCCAACTTGAAAAAGTACAACACACCTGCCCGTGGACGTACCTCGGAATTCGCATTGCCGAAAGGACCATCGCACCCCAGCAGCTCACCATCAACAATGACCCAAAAACCCTGCGAGACCTCCAGCCGCTCTGCGGGTCAATTAACTGGGTGCGCCCTCTACTGGGATTGACGACGGCAGACCTCGCCCCCTTGTTCCAACTCCTAAAGGGGGGAGAAGGACTGGACTCACCAAAGGCTCTCACCGCAGATGCCAAGGCTGTCATTGGTAAGGTGCAACGCGCACTTTCCTCCCGACAGGCACACAGGATCGCGCCAGACCTGCCCTTCCGATTCATCATCCTCGGACAGGTACCGTCTTACCATGGTCTCATCTTTCAGTGGGACGAGAGGCTGAAAGACGCTCTCCTGATCATAGAGTGGATCTTTCTTCCTCATCAACCGTCCAAGACTATCACAACACCACAGGAGCTAGTAGAAAAACTAATACAGAGAGCGAGAACCAGGCTTCGCATCCTAGCTGGATGTGATTTTTCACACATACACGTCCCCTGGCGTGACGAGGATCTGGAGAACCTACTCCAAACCAACGAGCACCTCCAGCTCACACTGGACAGTTACCCAGGCCAAATTACCTGCCACAAATTAAAACACCATCTGTTCAACACAAATTTCCAATTGGCACCCAGAATGCTTCAAAGCAAATCTCCATTAGATGCCTTGACTGTTTTCACAGACGGCTCAGGGTCCTCCCACAAGTCAGTTTTGACTTGGAAGGACCCTAAAACCCAACAGTGGGAAGCTGAGGTCCACGTAGTAGAAGGTTCCCCACAGATCGCAGAATTAGCAGCCGTAGTCAGAGTATTCGAAAAATTCCAGGAACCTCTGAATCTGGTAACTGATTCAGCATACATAGCTGGAGTCACTGCCAGAGCAGAACATTCCTTGTTAAAGGCGGTAACCAACCACAAACTGTTTGGTTTACTCTCCAGGTTAGTGTACCTACTGTCCCACAGAGAACATCCTTTCCATGTCATGCACGTTAGATCACACCAGGATCTCGCAGGGTTCATATCTGAAGGGAACCGCAGGGCAGATGCGTTAGCCATGGTCGTACGAATGGCTAACACACCTGACACCTTTACACAGGCCAAACTCAGCCACCAGTTCTTTCACCAAAATGCTCCCGCCCTCAGGAGGATGTTCCACTTACCTCTTGCCCAAGCGAGAGCCATCGTAGCTACATGTCCTAATTGCCAGACCTACCAACTTCCTTCAATGAACCCGGGGGTTAACCCCCAGGGACTAGCCAGCTGCCAATTATGGCAGACCGACATTACCCACCTCAACGAATTTGGCAGACTCAAGTATGTCCATGTGTCAGTCGACACATTTTCTGGTGCCATTTTTGCCTCTGCCCACACAGGCGAGAAGGCAAAAGATGCTGTTAAACATTTCCTTATGGCCTTCTCTGTACTAGGCACCCCCAAGGAGATCAAAACAGACAATGGTCCCGCGTACACCTCGTCCCACCTTCGAGAGTTCTTCCAGCAGTGGGGAGTGACCCACACCACTGGGATCCCTCATTCCCCCACTGGACAGGCAATCGTGGAAAGAACACACCAAACCCTCAAAAGGGTCCTCCACCAGCAACAGGGAGGGGCAGGGAACAAATCGCCTGTTGAACGACTCTGCAAGGCGCTCTTCACAATCAATTTTTTAAATAACACCCAGGAATAGCCCATTCCCCCTGTATTCCGGCACTTTTCCAATTCGACCTCAGCCAAATTAAAAGAACAACCGCCGGTGCTGGTCAAAGACCCTGAGACCCATCAAATTGAAGGGCCCCTCCCACTGATTGTCTGGGGACGAGGGTACGCTTGTGTGTCCACCCCTAAGGGACCAAAGTGGGTACCAGCCAGAAACATAAGGCCATACAGGCCCTCTAATCGAATATCCAAGAGTGTACTTCCAGGCACAACCAGGTCAGAAAGCAGAGAACAAAAACAACCCCATCTGGCCTGGAAAAGAAGAAGAAAAAAAGACTTTTAGCCTGAACGAAGGAAAAACAGTGGAAGCCTACTTCAGAAAACCTGCGAAAGAACTGACCTGACCAAAGGAAAAAGAAGAACCCCCTTCCCTGTCTTCCCCCCTGCCTCCCCTTGTGTGTTTTCCCTTACCCCCTTTTTCCCACCCCAAGCCCCTAAAGAGGTAAAGGGAAAGAGGTGATTTTTTTCCTTAATCCTAGATTATCTCATTTCAATTAACTTTACTTTAGACAGTGTTTACTATTTTCATTATATTATGTTCCCTCAGTTATCTTAAGGGTTTCATTATGTCCCTAACTAGTAAAACTTTCTCCTTATATAATAGAAAAGGGGGAGATGTAGCGGTGGTTCGAGCTCAGAGAATGACATATCCCCTGAAGAATTTCTGGGGGCCTAGAAAGTGAGGCCCCTCGGAAGGTAGAGTTAAGTTTGGCCTTGGAAAGGGAGTCGAACGCCCCCCCGCCTGCCTCCCAGTTAACAATAGTATCTTGTGTCTCACTCTTTCCTCCCTTCCTCCTTCCTGACTGCATCCTGACCTTCGACCCTGCTCCGTGTCCTCCCCTGTACCGTTATGAGATAAGTTGTAACCCTCTGAATAAAAGTCTGAATATTGGGCTATTCCGGGTCTTTTGCCCCTGAGCCCAAGCAGAGCGGACCCTCGTGTCTTGTGTCTGATTTGGGGCTCCGGGCAGAGGAACACTCTCTCTCTCAGCAGCTCTCCGGTTTTTAGGACAGCGGCCACCATCCCAGGGAAGCCCGGCTCGCGGCGAGGGGAAAAGAAGTCCCTAGCTGAAGTTGACTTAACCAAAAGGAAGCTCTCAGAACAAGCCGCCGAGCCGCCGGCCGTCCCTGTGGTCAGCTGTCCGGGCCACGCCACCGGCCGCAAGTATGGCTTTCGCATAAAAGATTGAGTTAAAATTATAATTAATGAAGTTATTAATTAGTTCCTAAAGTTAATGAAAGTTTGTAATTCATGTTGAGTATTAAAAGTTAATTTTAAGTGTTAAAAAGAATTTTAGAGCCCACCTTTTTTTTATTAGAAACTCTTGTAAAACCTAAGTAGAATCTTTAGGTGTCCCGGGAAAGGGCCTCCACCCATGGCCAAAGGACTATTTTTAGAAACCAGCGTTGGCCTGTCACCAAGCTCCATGGAAACCACGAATTTCAATGAGGCAGCTCTCCACCTAAGACTCGGATGTCATCACCCTGAAGACTGCCCCTTAGAAACCAACAAGCCATTGGACAAAACGACTTTCCATCATCCCTAGACTCCACCAATCAGCCCACACCTCGGAGGCGGACTGAGGGCGGACCGGGGGCGGTGATGGGAGGAGCAAGGGAGGTATATAACGACCACACACGTGGCGATTCCTTCTCTTTCCACTTCCTGCCTACACCGGAGCATCTTGTGTAAGCTCGAGTGCTGCTCTCAGCAGCTCTCTGGCTTGGGACAAGCCTGGGCAGAGCCCGGTGCTGGATCATAGGCCTGCATGTTATCTTATTCTACTTGGGACAAACCTAAGTAGGGCCCAGCACTGCAGGTCCTTGTTTTGGGTTTTTAGCCGTTTTGGCTGAGTCTCCGATCGCTGTGGACCTGGATTTTCAATTTTTTAAATTTTTTTTTTAATAAACCTCTTTTTTTTAATTTCAACTAATTATCAAGGGTTGCCTCATCATTTTTGACAGCATGCATTTGGGTTCCTTTACCAAACTTTTCCTGGTTGACATAAATTCCTGGTTCATTGGAAATTACTACTGGTGCGATCCACATCTCTCACTGCCTGTGATAAGTCCCTGTTTGGGTACCATTCGTAGCAATAGGGAACAAAGACACACGGACCTCCTTGCTTTTCCTGAAGATCATTTATTATAACAAACCGAACCCTTTTATGTTCTAAACTTCTGACATGTGTTTATATCTCATCATAAGTCAATGCTAGCCTTGAGAGTGCATCTGCAGTGATATCCTGACCAAAGCATATGCAGACAAGCCTTACAGGTTAAACTCATATTCATTTTGCATATACTATTTTATAGTTGAGTTTAGTATTTAATGTTTGTTGAACAGTTCTATCAAAACAGTGGGTCTTTTGCAACTATGTTTTAATCGACCTTTTAGGGACTTAGGCTAGTGATTTATATATTAATGTTGCCTTAAAGTGGTGGCAAAAGGAGTCACAGAGTGCTTAAAAGTAGCATCCTAATGACGTTTTCCCAAATTAATATCTAACTAGAATTGATTATTAGTACTATATTAATTTGTCTTTACAGTAAGGAAGATTATAACATGATCAAACAGATTATGAAATGGATGTATGTTAATGTCCTGGTTTGAGACAAATTTAGGAGGAAACTTCCCAAAAGGGTGTCTCCTCTTAAAGGCAGATTCCAGCAGCCTCTCCCCCAACCGGTTTGGAAAATATTTCCTTGGAGAAAAGTGGAAAAAAACCTGTTTCTTTAACAAGCAAAGTATTCATAAGCACGAATAAAATTAATAATAAACAATAGAACTGGTCTGAAGAGATGACAAATTCAGAGAGTCCTTTGGTTCAGAGAGTCCTTTGTGGGTGTGGCTCAGTCTCTCTCAGTCTTTTCGGGGCTCAGGCCAGGCATGCAGCTGGTGGGGAGGGGTGGGGCCCAGGCGATTGTCTTGGTGTCCCAGACCGGAGAGAAGCTGAACAGCCCCAGGAAAAGAAGCCACAGTCTTGGGAAAGCTTTTCTTGCTTTAGCTAATGAATGAGAAGCTGCTAAAAGCAAAGAAAAACTCTCCGTTCTCTCTTCCCTGCTGCAAGGCTGAGAGCTGGGAAAAATTGAGCTGAGGAGAAGCTGAGAGCCTTATCTCTGTGTTTTTTGAACACAGGAACCTCAAGCATTCCACCGCTCCTCCCCCCTTTCTCTCTCTCTCCTTGGGGCTAGCTTAAAGCTACAGGACCCATTTCTGGACAAAAAAAAACCAAACCAGACAATGGGGATACCAGACCATACAGTCACCCCAGGACAGGTAATCTTACTCATTAATATGCATTGGTACGCAGCAAAAAATGTCTACTTATACTCCCTACTGAGAACAGATGCAATTTTTAAACTTTCAATTAATACTAATTCTGTCTGCACAGCCTCCAAAGTGTTGACAAGCAGGAAATGTAAACCCCTTCAGGGTTCAGTCACAGCTGGGTCGTAAATTCCAGCCATAGCCAAGCAGGGCCAAGCCCTTGCTCTCCCTCCCCCTTAGCTCCAACGCTGAAATTCCATATGGTGCGGGCAGCGACCATCGCAAAGACTGAGAGAGATCGATACGCGGAAAAGACCCCACAACTTGGTAGTTATACGGTAGGTATGTTTAATACGGCGCCGGGTGCAAGGGGATCGCTCCTCAAAGACTTGCGTGCCTTTTCGCGGCACTCAGTTTGGCATATATCCAATTACAAGTTACATATGCATTAGTTTACACAATAGACTTTTATATATTCATTGCCTGTCCCCGCTTCATATTATAATTAGCTCACAACTCATTAGCATTTCCAAACGCATGCGCACTGCCGTGCATTGCCCCTGTGCTTCCGTTTGGTGGTCGCGCCGGGGGTCTTCTAGGATGAAGTAAGTAGTCTTCCTCAGATGAAGTAGTCTTCCTCAGATGAACGTTTGACCTTTCTTCCTTGTTAAAAACGAGGTCCTTTTCTGTTAAAGTTAAAAGGTTTTTAA
>JAHLSL010000217.1:55356-77927 GCA_025920805.1 Petroica traversi | reverse complement strand
TTCATTATTTGCGAAAAACCAACACTATAATATGCATTTATAACATTTACTGTTACAGCTTGTTGTATAATTCAAATGAAGTTCTTTTGATGAATTCAGTTAATCTGTCCATCTGTATAGTCCTTTGTCAAGTTCTGCAGGGATGCAGAACTGCAGAGGCCCAGACGCATGGAGTTCCAGAAATAATTATTCTGAAGGGGACCACGAGCGTAAGAGGGCGAATGACCCCCGAGCGTCCCTTGTTATAGGGACACTCGGCCAATGGTCAGGGGGCACAGAGGCGGAGAGAGGGTAGGGGGATACAGTGGCCACTAAGGGGGAGAGGGGAGGGGTGGAGTGAGGGAACAGGTCAAGGCCAATGAACAGAGGTGAATTAACATATCAAGGTGAGGTAGCTTAGGGAGAAACCATTCAATTCTTAGGGGTACTTCAAACCTCAGAGCAGTCCCACCAGTGTGACTCTGCTGTTTTGGAACCTATGGGGTCTTTGGTAGCTCCCAAGGTGGACTCTGCCACCCCAACACTCCAGTTTCTTGATGAAAGTCTGCAGGAGGCCTTTGGCAGCCCAAGAATAGCCAGTGTCATAGACGGTGGTATTTTCCATCTGTGAGAAATTATTCTCTGAGGAAAACGGGGCCCTGGGTGTGAACGATGGCTCTTTTTCCTGTCAAAGGAAGCTCAGTCCCCCGGCTTCTTGATGTCAGTTTGCAGGTCACCTTTGGCACTCCAAGAACAGCCAGTGTGAATGATGGAGGTATTTTCAATCTGGGAGAAATCCTTCTCTGTGCGGAATATTAGGAGGCGGCAGCACCGTTCCAGACACAGAGGCCTGGATGTGAACGATGGCCCTTTTCTCTGAAAAAGAAAGCTAAACCCCCCAGTTTCTTGATGTCAGTTTTCTGAAGGCCTTTGGAATGCCAAGAGCAGCCAGAGTCCTAGTTGGTGGTATTTTTCATCTGGCAGAAATCTTTCTTCGTGTGTAATTTTAGGAGGAGGAAGCACCGTCCTGGTCACAGGACCCTGGATGTTAACGATGGCCCTTTTCTCTTTGAAGGACAGATCAACCCCCCAGTTCCTTCATGTCAGTCTACAGGAGGCCATTGGCACTCCAAGAGCAGCTAGAGTCCTAGTTTTTGTTTGTGGCAGGACAGGTCTACCCCCCCCCCCCCCTTCCTGCATCCCGGAGATAATAGGTGCATCAGAGATAACCCAGGAGTCAAAAGACTCAGCAGGGGTCATCTCCGGCACCAGACGGGCTCCTAAATCAATTAGACCCCCTGGTCTGGAGAGCAGATATGGGGAAAGATTAATGACTGAGAGACACCCTTTTACACTATAAAAGATACATGAGTTATTACTGGGTCAGAAGCCTCTACAATCACCCCCTAAAGGTGTGAGGGACTTATCCCCGAGTTCTGGACGCAGGCTCGTGGTTACTTCTCCGTAGATTGAGAGAAAGGAACTCGATGTGTGCTGCACCAATGACTGGCTGGTAAGATACATTGAATTCTAAGCTTATACTTTTTTCTTCGCTAGCTGTAATTTAAAGGGCACCTTATCGTGCTCTGTGTAAAATCTAATAGTAGTTTTTCCTTTTTGTTTATATACCTGTGTAGTATTAGTTTGTTTTAAGTCTTATAGCTGATAGTTTTCTCGTTTATTAGTAAATAATTTGTTATATAATAGACAGAATCAGTCATTATAAAAAGGACTTGCGAATGGGAGGGCATTTTGAGGTGCTGGTCGTCTAAATAAGGTTGCTACCAACTGCCAAGACCCGGGCAGAGGCAAGGGCTTGTTTAGCTCCCCCACCCATTTGTGAGAGTGTTTTTATAAAATGGAAGAAATCCTACTCCGTGCGGAATTTTAGGAGGCGGCAACCCCCTCCTAGACAAAGGGCCCTGGACATGAACAATGGCCGCTTTTCCTGTTAAAGAAAGATCAGCCCCCCAGTTTCTTGATGTCTGTTTGCAGGAGACCTTTGGCACTCCAAGTGCAGCAAGAGTCCTAGTTGGTGGTATTTTCCATCTGGCAGAAATTTTTCTCTGCGGAATTTTAGGAGGCGGCAGCCCCCTCTCGGTCAAACAACCGTGGACATGAATGATGGCCCTTTTCCCTGTTAAAGAAAGCTCAGCCCCCCAGTTTCTTCATCTAAGATTAAGGAGGCCTTTGGCACTAAAAGAAAAGCCAGCGTCCTAGCTGCTGGTATTGTCTATCTTGAAGAAATCCTTCTCCATGTGGAATTTTAGGAGGCAGCAACCCCTGCCAGACACAAGGCTCTGGACATGAACAATGGCCCTTTTCCCTGCAAAAGAAAGCTAAGCCCTCCAATGTAGGATTTAACTCTGTGGAATTTGGTTATAGGGGTAAAATAGAAGCGAGAGATCTCTAAAGATGGGTTTAGAGCATGGGAGTTTATTGTGAAAGAGTATGGGTGTGAGAGGCCTTCTGGGCTGCAAGAGGCAGCTCAAAGCAGGCCAGAGAACGAGAGAGAAAGAGGCAAAAAGAGAGAGCAAAAAGAGAGCGATTTGCCGTTTACAATACAATAAATGATCTTCTCTGTTGAATATTCTAATTCTCTTTAACCAATCTGAAACAAGCTACAAACTCTACAATATTTGCATGCAACCTATAAGAATCATTACATTACCATATGGGGTTATATTTTAAACCTTAAAAAAACTGCTTTTGGGAATCTCCTACCAGGCAGGTATGGTTTGTTCTGACCCTTGGACCTGCCTAGGCAGAGGGTATTGTTCTATCAAGAAGGAGAATTACCTTCAGCCAGCTATACCATTGTTTCTTAGTTACTCTTCAACTCAAACCTTGTCCTCATCCCAATCTCGACTATACTTTCCATATTTTCAACATCCCGTACAAGGCAATCATATCTATAAGGCTTTCCTATTTAATCTTCCCCAACACTCCAATTTTTTAATGTCAGTTTTTAGGACACCTTTGGCAGTCCAAGAGAAGCCAGAGTCCTAGTTTGTGGTCTTTTCAATCTTGCAGAAATCCTTGTCTTCGTGGAATTTTAGGAGGTGGAAAAATGGCCTAGGTCACAGGGCCTGGACGTTAAGGATGGCACTTTTTCCCAGTGAAAGAAAGATCAGCCCCCCAGTTTCTTGATGTCAGTTTTCAGGTCGGCTTTGGCACTCCAAGATTGGCAAGAGTCCTTGTTGGTGGTATTTTCCATCTAGCATAAATCTTTCTCCATGTGGAATTTTAGGAGGTGGCAGCACCATCCCAGAAAAAGAGCCCTGGATGTGAACGATTGCCTTTTTCCCTGGGAAAGAAAGCTCAGACCCCCAGTTTCTTAATCTCAGTTTTAAGGACACTTTTCGAACTCAAGAAGAGGCCAGCGTCCGTGTTGGTGGTATTTTCCATGTGAGAGAAATCCTTCTCTGTGCGGAATTTGAAGAGGCCACAGCCCCGTCCCGGACACAGGGCCCTTGACATGAACGAAGGCATTTTTCCCTGGGAAAGAAAGGTCTGCCCCCCAGTTTCTTCATGTAAGTTTGCAGGATGCTTTTGGAACTCCAAGAGCATCCAGTCTCCTATTTGGTGGTATTTTCCATCTGGGAGATATCCTTCTCCATGCCAAATTTTAGGAGGCGGACACCCCCTCCCACACACAGGGAACTTGACATGAACAATGGCCCATTTCCCTGTGAAGGAAAGCTCAGCCCTCCATTTTCTTGACGTAAGTTTTCAAGAGGCCTTTGGCACTTCCAGAGAAACAAGAGTCCTAGTTTATGGTATTTTCCATTATGCAGAAATCTTTCTTCATGCGGAATTTAAGGAGGCGGAGGCCTACTCCCAGACAAAGGCCCTGGACATAAACAATGGCCCATTTCCCTGTTAAAGAAAGATCAGCCCTCCAGTTTCTTTATGTCATTTTCCGGAAGACCTTTGGCACTCTGGAGCAGCCAGAGTCCTAGTTGGCGTTATTTAACACCTGGCAGAAATCTTTCTCTGTACGGACTTTTAGGAGGCAGCAGCCACCTCTTGGTCAAATGCCCCTGGACGTGAACGATGGCCCTTTTCCCTGGGAAAGAAAGCTCTGCCTCCCATTTTCTTCATGTAAGCTTGCAGGAGGCCTTTGACACTCCAAGAGCAGTCAGAGTCCTAGTTGGTGGTATTTTCACTGTGAAAGAAATCCTTCTCCATGCAGAATTTGAGGAGGCTGCAGCCCCCTCTTTGTCAAAGGGCCCTGGACATAAACAATGGCTGGTTTCCCCGTTAAATAAAGATGAGCCCCCCAGTTTCTTCATCTCAGTCTTAAGGAGGCCTTTGGCATGCTGAGAAAAGCCAGCGTCCTAGTTGGTGGTAATTTCTATCTTGATGAAATCCTTCTCCGTGCGGAATTTTAGGAGGCGGAATCCCCCTCATAGACACAGGGCTCTGGACATGAACAATTGCCCGTTTCCCTGCGAAAGAAAGCTCAGCCCTCCAGTTTCTTAATGTAATTCTTCAGGAGGCCTTTAACACTCCAAGAGAAGCCAGAGTCCTTGTTGGTTGTATTTTCCATCTCGGAGAAATCTTTCTCTGTGCAGAATTTAAGGAGGCGAAACCCCCACCAAAACACATGGCCCTGGACTTGAGCGATAACACTTTTCCCTGTGAAAGAACGATCCGCCCACCAGTTTCTTCATCTCAGTTTTCAGGAGGCCTTTGTAACTCCAAGAGCAGCCAGAGTCCTACTTGGTGGTATTTTCATTGTGAAAGAAATCCTTCTCCATGCGGAATTTGAGGAGGCTGCAGCCCCCTCTTGGTCAAAAGGCCCTGGACATGAACGGTGGCCCTTTTCCCTTTTAAAGAAAGCTCAGTCCCCCAGTTTCCTGATGTCAGTTTTCAGGTCACCTTTGGCAATCCAAGAGCAGCCAGAGTCCTAATTTTTGGTATTTTCCATCTGGTAGAAATCTTTGTCCCTGTGAAATTCCAGGAGGCAGAAAAACGGCCTAGGTCACAGGGCCCTGGACTTGCACTATGGCCCATTTCCCTTTGAAAGAAAGATCAGCCTGTCCTGGGTTGGCCATATGACCTGTTTGTATCCCCAATTGTCCTCTTGCTTATGCTGGACATTAAGTTCTGCAGCTTTAAGTTGGTCCAAGGAAGACAGTGAGAGTGAAGGTGGAGGGAAAAAAAAAACACTCGCCGTTTGTCTGCAGGATACTACGAACCAAGGCCAAGAGAGCGGAGAGGCTGCATTCCAGCAGACAGCGTTATCTCTTTTTTTTTTTTTTTTTTTTACTCTCTCTGGTGTGGGTGCTGGAAGAGCTCACAGTGGAGGGTTTCCTCGGATTTTTTCCCGTTTTTTTGCAGGGAGAGACTTTATTTCTTTTGCTGGGTATGTTTTTTTTCCTTTTTTCCTCTTCCTGGGACTGGCTGGCATCGCGTGGGCCCAGGACACCAGGGAACCCCCAGGGGGCCCCCCCCCCTGGCGACGGCGGCGGGGGGGGGCGGGGCAGGGGCCCCCCCCCGCCCCCACTGGAGAACTGAACCGGACTCAGACAGACTCTGAATCTACCATCTCTTCAGAGGAAGGAGAGGTTTCATTGTTTTCATATTATCCAAATTTGTTTTCTATGCTTGTGAATATTCTATTTGTTAAATAAATAATTTTTTCCACTTTTCTCTGAGGAAATTCTTCCCGGATCCGTAGGGGGAGGGGTGATTGGAATCGGCTCTCCCTAGAGGAGACCCCCCCAGAGGTTTCCTCCTAAATATTTGCCCTAAACCAGGACAAGCCCCTCAGTTTCTTGATTTCAGTTTGCAAGTCGCCTTTCGAACTCAAGAATAGCCAGCGTCCTAGTTGGCCATATTTTCCATCTGGGAGAAATCCTTCTCCATGCAGAATTTTTGGAGGCGAAACCCTCACCCAAACAAATGGCCCTGGAGGTGAGCGATGGACCTTTTCCCTGTGAAAGAAAGCTCAGCCCCCAAGTTTCTTCATCTCATTTTGCAGGAGGACTTTGAAACTCCAAGAGTAAACAGCATCATAGATGGTGGTATGTTCAGTCTGGCCGAAATCTTTCTCCGTGTGGAATTGTAGGAGGGGGAAGTCCCACTCCTGACACAGGGCCCTGGTTATGAACGACTTCCTATTTCCCAGATAAAGAAAGCTCAGCCCCCCAGTTTCAGCATGTCTGTTTGCCGGAGGCCTTTGGCACTCAATGAGCAGCCAGCATCCTATATGGTGGTACTTTCAATCTGGGAGAAATCCTTCTCCATATGGGATTGTAGGAGGTGGCAATCCCATCCCGGACACAGGGCCATGGACATGAAAAATGGCCGTTTTCCATGTGAAAGAAAGATCAGCCTCCCAGTTTCTAGATGACAGCTTTTAGGAGGCCTTTGCCACTCCAAGAGAACCCAGAGCCCTTGTTGGTGGTATTTTATATCTGGGAGAAATCCTTCTGCGTATTGAATTTTAGGAGGCAGCAGTCCCCTCTCGATCACAGGGCCCTGAACATTAACAGTAGCACTTTTCCCTGTGAAAGAAAGCTTAGCCTTTAAGTTTCTTGATTAAATCTTTTAGGACGCTTCTGGCACTCCAAGAGGAGCCAGTGTCCTAGTTGGTGATATTTTCCATCTGGTAGAAATCTTTCTCCTTGTGCATTTTTTGGAGGCGGCAGCCCTTTCCTGGACACAAGGCCCTTGGCATTAACGATGGCCTTTTCCTTGGAAAAGAAAGCTCAGTCCTCCAGTTTCTTTACGTAAGTTTTCAGGAGGCCTTTGGTACTCCACGAGCAGCTAGAATCTGAGTAGGTGGTATTTTCTATCTGGGAGAAATTCTTCTCCATATGGAGTTTTAGGAGGCAGACACACCCTCCTAGACACCGGGTCCTGGACATTAGCAATGGCCCCTTTCCCTGTGATAGAAATCTTAGCCCCCCAGTTTCTTCACATCAGTCTACAGGTCGCATTTGGAACTCCAAGTGCACCCAGAGTCCTCTTTGGTGGTATTTTCCATGTGGAAGAAATCTTTCCCTGTGCGGAATTTTAGGAGATGGCAGCCACAGGGCCCTGGGCATGAACAATGGCCTTTTTCCCTGTGAAAGAAAGATCAGCCACCCAGTTTCTCTATAACAGTTTAACTGAGGCCTTTGGAACTCCAAGAGCAGCCAGAGTCCTAGTCTGTGATTGTTGGGGTTTGGATTTTCTTCCCTTTGTTTTTCTTAGGGAATTTTTCCTCCCACAAGTTGCTAAGGAACTAATGGTCAGGTACTTAAGAAAACGAAGAACGTAGCCAAGCCATTGAGAGGCAAGATTCTTCTCAGGGGGAAGAGATAACCCGAGATTTGGGCTGGTAAAAAGGCAGGACCAGACAACTGTTCACTCTCTCACTTCCTGGGGGATCTTGGAGCATGGCAGAACTGCTAATTCCTAAAGGGACGCACCGACCAGCCACGGACCTCGTCTCCCCTCTGCTGTGAGTTTTCACCACCCCGCCCCCCCCCCCCCCCCCCGCTGCCTTTCCAAGGGGCTTCACCGTCCTTCCCTTCTTATTCTGCCCTGCTCCCCGCTGTGAGACTTTGCTACATTGTAGCCTCACAGCCCCTTGCCTGCTGGAACCTTCTGCTGTCCCATCTCGCTGCTCCCAGGGATCCTGCCGCGGCAACATCATCGCTGCCTCGAGGGCTTGTGAAGAAAAAGCCTCTCCTCCATCCCTCCCTGCCTTGAGCTCAGCCACCATCATCTCGTGTCCCCTGGCCTCGCGCCGGAGCGCCCCCTGCAGCCGTGCGGGAATTATCGCACCTGTCCTGCAATCAGGGAACCACCAGCGCCCCTGCCGTCTGTAACTGGAACTGTACCGAAGGGAAAAGTGCCTGAGGCCGGGCAGGCTGGTACTGGGTGTCTGGTTCTGTTTTGTGGTTTTATGCCTTTAGGTTTTTTTTCTTTGTTATTTGTTAGTTTTTGTTTTACGTGTTAGTAAAGAATTTTTATTCCTATCCTCATATCTCTACCTGAGAGCCCCTTGATTTAAAATTTATAACAATTGGGTGGGAAAGGGTTTTACATTTTACATTCCAAGGGAGGTTCCTGCCTTCCCTAGCAGACATCTGTCTCTCAAACGAGGACAGTGATATTTTCCATCTGGCAGAAATCCTTTTTCGTTTAGAATTTTAGGAGGCTGAAGCGCCCTCCCGTTCACAGGGCCCTAAACATGAACGATGGCCCTTTTCCCTGGGAAAGAATCTGAACTTCCCAGTTTCTGGATGTCAGTTTGCAGGAGGCCTTTGGCACTCAGAGAGCAGCAGGAGTCCTAGTTGGTACTATTTTCAATTTGGCGGAAATATTTCGCCATTCAGAATTTGTGGACGCGACAGCCCCCTCCCGGTCACTGGGCCCTGTAAATGAACGATGGCCATTTTCCCTGCAAAAGAATGCTCTGACTCCAAGTTCCTGGATATAAGGTTTTAGGACGCTTCTGGCGCTCACGGAAAATCAAGAGTCCTAGTTCGCAGTATTTTCTAGGTGGGAGAAATCCTAATAAGTGAGGAATATTAGGAGGCGGCAGCCTCATCCCGGACACAGGGTCTTGGACAGTAACGATGGCCACTTTCCCTATGAAAGAAACCTCAGTCCTCCAGTTTCTTCATGTCTCTTTAAAGAAAACTTTTGGCATGCCAAGAGCACTGAGAGTCCTTGTTTGTGGTAATTTATATCTGGGAGTAATCCTTCTCCATGCTTAATTTTAGGAGACTGCAGCCCCTTCTCACGCATAGGGCCCTGAGTATGAACGATGGTCCTCTTCCCTGTGAAAGAAAGCTCAGTCCCCCAGTTTCTTGATGTCAGTTTTCAGAAGGCCTCTGGCTCTCCCCGAGCAGCTAGAATCCAAGTTGGTGGTATTTTCCATCTGGGAGAAATCCTTCTCTGTATGGAGTTTAAGGATGCGGACATCCTCTCACCGACACAGGGCCCTGGATTATAGCAATGGCCCGTTTCCTTGTGATAGAAAGATCAGCCCCCAAGTTTCTTCATGTAAGTCTACAGGTCGCCTTTGGCACTTCAAGAGCAGCCAGAGTCCTTGTAGGTTTTATTTTCAATCCTTGAGAAATCCTTTTCAGTGCGGAATTTTAGGAGGCTGCAACACCCTCCCAGACAAAAGGCCCCGGACATGAACAATGGCTATTTTTCCTGGCAAAGAAAGATCAGCCCCCCAGTTTCTTCATGACATTTTACCGGAAACCTTAGGCACTCCGAAAGCAGCAAGACTCCTAGTTGGTGGTATTTTCCATCTGGGGGAAATCCTACTCTGTGCAGAATTTTAGGGAAACTCCGTTTCGGACACAGAGGCCTGGACATGAACAATGGCCCTTTTCCCTGTGAAAGAAAAATCAGCCCCCCAATTTCTCTATGTCAGTTTTCATGAAACCATTGGCACCCTAAGAGCAGCTTGAGTCCTAGTTTTTGGTATTTTCAGTCTGGCAGAAATCTTTCTCTGTGTTGAATTTTAGGATGCGGCAACCGCCTCTAAGATACAGGGAACCTAGACGTGAACGATGGCTTTTTTCCCTGGAAAAGACAGCTCAGGGCCCCAGTTTCTTCATGTCAGTCTGCAAGAAGCATATGGCACTCAAAGAGCAGCCAGAGTCCTAGTTGGTGGTATTTTCCATCTGGCAGAAATCTTTCTGTGTGGAATTTTAGGTGGCGATAGCATTGCCATGGTAAAAGGGCCCTGGACGTGAACTGTGGTCCCTTTTCCCTGTGAAAGAAAGATAATCTGCCCATTTTCTTGAAGTCTGTCTGCAGGAGGCATTTGGCACTCAAGGAGCAGCCAGACTCCTAGTTGGTGGTATTTTCCATCTAGGAGAAATCCCTCCCTGTGTGGAATTTTATGAAGCGGCCAATCCCTCCTACACACAGGGCCCTGAACATTAACAATGGCCCTCTTCTCTGTGAAAGAAAGATCAGCCCCCCCACTTTATTCATGTCAGTTTGCCGGAGGCCTGAATCACTCCAAGAGAAGCCAGACTCGTAGTTGGTGGCATTTTACATTTGGAAGAAGTCCTTCTCCGTGTGTTGTTTTAGGAGGCGGCCGCCCTATCCTGGAAACAGGGCCCTGTAAGTAAATGATGGACCTTTTCCCTGGGAAAGAAAGCTCAGCACCCCAGTTTCTGGATGCCATTTTTCCGGAGGTCTTTGCAACTCCATGAGAAGCCAGAGTACTGGTTGGTGGTATTTTCCATTTGGGAGAAATCCTTCTCTCTGCGTAATTTTAGGGGGCAGCTGCCCTGTCCTGGACCTCGGGCCCTGGACGTGAATGATGGCCCTTTTCCCTGGGAAAGAAAGCTCAGTCCCCCAGTTTCTTTATTTCAATTTGCAGGAGTCCTTTGGAACTCTAAGAGCAGCCAGACTCCTAGTTGCTGATATTCCCATCTGGGAAAAGTCCTTCTCCGTGCGGGATTTTAGGAGGCGGCCGCTACCTCCCAAACACTGGGCCCTGGACATTAGCAATGGCTTTTTTCTTTGTGAAAGAAAGATCAGCCCCCCAGTTTCCACATGTCAGTTTTCAGGAGGCTTTGGCAGTCCAAGAACATCCAGACTACTAGTTGGTGGTATTTTACATTTGAAAGAAGTCCTTCTCCATGTGGAATTTTAGGAGGCAGCCACCCCATCCTGGAAAAAGTGCCCTGGATGTGAACGATGGCCTTTTTCCCTGTCAAAGAAAGATCAGACCCCCAGGTTCTTGATTTCAGTTTGCAGGAGGCTTTTGGCAATCTAAGGGCCTCCAGAGGCAAAATAGGTGGTATTTCCCATCAGAAAGAAATCCCTCTCCCTGCGGAATTTTAGGAGACGGTTACCCCCTCCTAAACATAGGACCCTGGACATGAACAATGGCCTTTTTAACTGTGAAAGAAAGCTCAGCCTTCCAGTTTCCTCTTGTTAGTTAGCCGGAGGCCTTTGCTACTCCTAGAGCAGCTAGACCCATAGTTGATGGTATTTTAAATGTGGGAGAAATCCTTCCCTGTGTTTAATTTTAGGAGGCTGCCACCTTATCCTAGACACAGGGTCCTCGACAGGACAAATGTCTCTTTTCCCTGTGAAAGAAAGATCAGCCCCCAAGTCTCTTGATTTCAGTTTGCAGGAGGCCTTTGCTACTCCAAGGGCAGCCAGAGTCCAAGTAGGATGTATTTTCTATCTGGGAGAAATCCCTCTCCATGCAGAATTTTGGTAGGCGACAACCCCCTCTCGGGCATTGACGACAGCCCTTTCACCTGGGAAAGAAAGCTCTGCCTCCCAGTTTCTTCATGTCAGTTTGCAGGATGGCTTTGGCACTCCAAGAGAAGCCAGAGTCCTTGTTGGTGGTATTTTCCATCTAGCATAAATCTTTCTCCATGTGGAATTTTAGGAGGCGGCAGCACTGTCAGTGTGCCAGGGCCCTTGACATGAGTGATGGCCCTTTTCCCTGTGAAAGAAGGACCACACCCCAAGTTTCTTGATGTCAGTCTGCAGGAGCCCTTTGGAACTCCAAGAGCAGACAGAGTCCTAGTTGAGGGTGTTTTCTATCTGGATGAAATCCTTCTCTTTGTGGAATATTAGGAGGCGGCAGACCTGTCTCAGACACAGGGCCCTTGATATGAACAATGGCATTTTTAACTGAGAAAGAAAGCTCAGCCAACCTGTTTCTTCACGTCAGTGTCAGTACACCTTTGACACTCCCAGAGCAGTCAGACTACTAGTTGGCGGTATTTTCTATTTTGCAGAAATCCTTCTCCATGTGTAATTTTCAGAGGGGACAGCCCCATCCCTGTCACATGGTCCTGGATGTGAACAATGGCCCTTTTTCCTGTGAAAAAAATCTCAGTGCCCAAGTTTCTTGATGTCAGTTTGCAGGAGGCCGTTTCCCTCCAAGAGTAGCCAGTGTCCCAGTTTTTGCAGAAATCTTACCTTGTGCGGAATGTTAGGAGGTGGAAGGACCGTCCAGGACCCAGGGCCCGGGACATGAGCGATAGCCTTTTTCCCTGGAAAAGAAAACTCAGCCCTTCAGTTTCTTGATTTAAATCAGCAGGAGGCCTTTGGTACTCCAAGATCAGCGAGAGTCCTAGTTGGTGGTATTTTCCATTCGGCAGAAATCTTTCTCAGTGCAGAATTTTAGGAGGTGGCAGCCCCCTCCCGGTCAAGGGGCCCTGGGCGAGAACGATGGCCCTTTTCCCTGTGGGAGAAAGCTCAGGCCCCGAGCTTCTGTATTTCCGTTTGCAGGTCCCCTTTGGCACTCCAGAAACAGCCAGCATCATAGACGGTGAAAATTTCCATCTGAAAGAAATCCTTCTCCGCATGGAGTTTTAAGAGGTGGTAACCCCCTCCCAAACACTGGGCCCTGGTTATGAGCAATGGCCCTTTCCCCTGTTAAAGAAAGCTCAGCCCCCTGGTTCCTTGATGTCAGTTCCTAAGAGGTCTTTGGCACTCCAAGACCAGCCAGTGTCCTCGATGATGGTATTTTCCATCTGGGAGAAATCCTTCTCTGTGCAGAACTATAGGAGGCGGCAGCCCCGTCCGGGACACAGGGCCCTGGACGTTAACAATGGCCCTTTTCCGTGTGAAAGAAAGCTCAGTCTTCCAGTTTCTTGATGTCAGTTTTCACGAGTCCTCTGGCATTCCAAGAGAAGCCAGAGTCCTAGCTGGTGGAATTTTCCATGTGACAGAAATCTTTCTCCATTTCCAATTTTAGGAGGCAGCAGCGCTGTCCAGATCAAAGGGCCCTTGGTGTGAACGATGGCTACTTTCCCTGGGAAAGAAAGCTAAGCCCCTCAGTTTTTTTATGTCAGATTGCAGGTGGCTTTTGGGACTCCAAGAGAAGCAAGAGACTTGGTGGTATTTTCCATCTGGCAGAAATCGTTTTCCCTGTGGAATTTTCACAGGCGGCAGCCCGGTCCCGCACACAGGGCCCTGGACATGAACAATTGCCCTTTTCCCTGTGAAAAAAGGACCAGCCCACCACTTCCTTGATGTCAGTTTTCTGGAGGCCTTTATCACTCCAAGAGCAGCAATAGTCCTAGTGGGTGGTATTTTCCATCTGGGAGAAATCCTTCACCTTGCGGAATTTTAGGTGCCTGAGGCCCCCTCCAAGCCGCAGGGCCCTGGACACGAATGATGGACCTTTTCCCTGGGAACGAAAGCTCAGCACCCCAGTTTCTTGATGTCAGTTTATAGGAGGGCTTTATCACTCCAAGAGCAGCAAGAGTCCTAGTGGGTGGTATTTTCCATGTGGGAGAAATCCTTCTCAGTGCAAACTTTTAAGAGGCGGAAGCCCCGTCCCGGACACATGGCCCTGGACATGAACGATGGCCTTTTTCCCTGTTAAAGAAAGATCAGCCCCCCGGTTTCTTTATGTCAGTTTGCAGGAGCCCTTTGCCACTTAAGGAGCAGCTAGAGACCTAGTTTTTTGTATTTTCCATCTAGCATAAATTTTTCTCTGTGTGGAATTTTAGGAGGCGGCAGCACTGTCCAGGTCGCAAGGCCCTGGACGTGAATGATGGCCATTTTCCCTGTGAAAGAAAGTGCAGCCTCCCAGTTTCTTGTTTCCAGTCTGCAGGAGGCTTTTGGAAGTCCAAGAACAGCCAGCGACATTGACGGTGGTTTTTTCCATCTGGGAGAAATCATTCTCTGTGTAGAATTTTAGGAGGCGGCAGCCCCCTCTTGGTCACTGGGTGCTGGATGTCAACGATGGCTCTTTTCCCTTTAAAGAAAGCTCAGAACCCCTACTTCTTGATGTCAGTTTGCAGGTAGCCTTTGGCACTCCAAAAACAGCCAGTGTCATAGATGGCAGTATTTTCAATCTGGGAGAAATCCTTCTCCCTGTGGAATTTTAGGAGATGGAAACCCCACAAAAACACAGGGCCCTAGACGTGAGCGATGGCCCTTTTCCCTGTGAAAGAAAGATCGGCCCCTTAGTTTCTTTATGTCAGTTTGCAGGGGGCCTTTGGCACTCCAAGGGCATTCAGAGTCCTAGTTGGTGGTATTTTCCATGTTACAGAAATCTTTCTCCGTCAGGAATTTGAGGAGGTGGAAACCCCCTCAAAGTCCCAGGGCCCTGGACGTGAACGATGGGCTTTTTCCATGTGAAAGAAAGCTCAGCCCCCAAGTTTCCCCTATATCAATTTGCAGGAGGCCTTTGGCACTCGAAGAAAAACAAGAGTCGTAGTTGGTGGTATTTTCTGTCTGGGAGTAATCCTTCTCCATTTGTAATTTTAGGAGGCGGTAGAACAGTCCCAGCAAAAGGGCCCAGGATGTGAAGGATGGCCCTTTCACCTTCGAAAGAAAGCTCAGCCTCCCAGTTTCTTTATGTCAGTCGGCGGGAGGCCTTTGGCTCTCCATAAGGAGCCGGAGTTCTAGAAGGTGGAATTTTCTATCTGGCAGAAATCCTTCTCCGTGCAGAATTTTAGGAGGCGGCAGCCCCCTCCCCGACACATTGCCCTGGAATTGAATAATGGCCTAATTCCCTGTGAATGAAAGCTAAGGCCCCCCAGTTTCTTGATGAAGGTTTGCAGGAGGCCTTTGGAACTCCAAGAGCATCCAGAGTCCTACTTGGTGGTATTTTCCGCCTTGGAGAAATCCTTCTCCATGCAGAATTTTAGAAAGTGGCAGCCCCCTCTCGGACACAGGGCCCTGGAATTGAACAACAGCCCATTTCCTGTGAAAGAAGGCTCAGGCCCCCCAGTTTCTTAATGTCAGTCTGCAGGTCGCCTTTCGTACTCCAAGAGCAGCCAGAGTCCTTGTTGGTTGTGTTTTCCATCGGGCAGAAATCCTTCTCTCTGCAGAATTTAGAAGGCAGCAGCATCCTTCAGGACACAGGGCCTTAGATGTTACTATGGCCCTTTACCCTGTGAAAGAAAGATCAGCTCTCAAATTTCTCGATGTCATTTTGCAGGCGGCCTTTGTCACTCCATGAGGAGCCAGTGTCCTAGCTGGTGATGTTTTCCATCAGAGAGAAATCCTTCTCTCTTTGGAATTTTAGACATCGGAAACCCCCTCAAAGGCAATGGGCTCAGGAAATGAACGATGGCCCTTTTTACTGTGAAGGAAACCTCAGTCCCCCAGTTTCTTGATATCAATTTGAAGG
This sequence comes from Petroica traversi, assembly GCA_025920805.1. Lineage (NCBI taxonomy): Eukaryota > Metazoa > Chordata > Aves > Passeriformes > Petroicidae > Petroica > Petroica traversi. The sequence continues at coordinate 62,857 of JAHLSL010000217.1, read as the reverse complement.
AGGCTTTTGGCACTCCAAGAGCATCCAGAGTCCTTGTCGGTGGTATTTTTCAAACTGGGAGAAATCCTTTTCTGTGCATAGTTTTAGGAGGTGGAACCCCCCTCCCAAATACCGGGCCCTGGACATAAGCGATGGCCCTTTTCCTTGTGAAAGAAATCTCAGCCCCTCAGTTTCTTGATGCCAATAGGCATGAGGCTATTGGCACTCGAAGAGTAGCCTGCATCCTAGTTTGTGGTATTTTCCATGTGGGACAAATCCTTGTCTATGCGGAATTTTAGGATGCTGCAACCGCCTGCAAGAAACAGGCCCCTAGATGCAAACGATGGCTTTTTTCCCTGGGAAAGTGTCCTGGTTTAGGGCAAATGTTTAGGAGGAAACCTCTGGGGGGGTCTCCTCTAGGAAGAGCCGATTCCAATCACCCCTCCCCCTACAGGTCCGGGAAGAATTTCCTCAGACAAAAGTGGAAAAAACTATTTATTTAACAAATAGAATATTAACAAGCATAGGAAAAAAATTTTGGATAATATGAAAGCAATGAAACCTCTCCTTCCTCTGAAGAGATGGTAGATTCAGAGTCCGTCTGAGTCCAGTTCAGTTCTCCAGTGGGGGGGCCGATTGCTGGGCCTGGCTGTAGAAGTCGGGGGGGGGGGGGGGCGGCCCCCGGGGGTTCCCTGATGTCTTGGGCCCACGCAATGCCAGCCAGTCCCAGGAGGAGGAAAAAGGAAAAAATACCCAGCAAAAGAAACAAAGTCTCTCCCTGCAAAAAAGCCGAGAAAAATCCGAGGAAAACCCTCTGCTGAGTGCCGTTCCCGCACACCCCCAGAGGAAAAAACCAAAACCGCAGTCCCGCTGGAATGTAGCCTCTCCGCTCTCTCAAGGCCATTCTAAGTAATAAGATGTGACTCCTGCAGACAAACGGCGAGTAGTTTTTTTCCCTCCACTTTCACTCTCTCTGTCTCTCTGGGCCTAACTTAAAGCTGTAGAACTTAATGTCCAGCATAAGCAAGAGGACGATTGGGGATACAAACAGGTCATATGGCCAACCCAGGACAGAAAGACAGATCAGGCCCCCAGTTTCTTAATTTAAGTCTGCAGGAAGCATATGGATCTTTAAGATCAACTAGAGTCCTTGTTGGTCGTGTTTTCCATCTGGCAGAAATCTTTCTCAGTGTTGAATTTTAGGACACGGCAGCACTGTCAGCGTCACAAGGCCCTGGAAGCGAACGATGACCCTTTTCCCTGTGAAAGAAAGGTCAATCCCCCAGTTTTTTGATGTCAGTTTTCAGGAGGCCTTTGGCACTCCAAGAGCAGCCAGACTCCTAGTTGGTAGTATTTTCAATCTTGGAGAAATCCTTCTCCGCGCGGAGGTTTAGGAAGCGGCAACCCCTTCTCATACACAGGGCTCTGGACTTTAACAAAGGCCCTTTTTCCTGTGAAAGAAACATCAGCCCCCAGGTTTCTTGATTTCAATTTAAATGAGGCTTTTGGCACTCCGAGAGCAGCCAGAGTCCTAGATGTTGTTATTCTCCATCTGTGAGAAATCCTACCCTGTGCAAAGTTTTAGGAGATGGACCCTCCCCCAGACACAGGGCCCTGGTCGTGAACGATGGCCCTTTTCCATGTGAAAGAAAGCTCGATAACCCAGTTTCTGGATGTCAGTTTACAGGTTTCCATTGGGACTCCAATAACAGCAAGCGCCATAGATGATGGTATTTTCCGTCTGGGAGAAATCTTTCTCTGTGCGGAATTTTAGGAGGTGGCAGCCCCATCCCAGAAAAAGGGCCGTGGACGTGAATGGTGGACTTTTTCCCTGGGAAAGAAAGATTAACCCCCCCCAGTTTCTTCATGTCAGTTGGCAGGAGGCTTTTGGAATGTTAAAAGCTACCAGAATCCTAGTTGATTTTATTTTCCATCTGGGAAAAATTTTTCTCTGTGTGGAATTTTAGGAGGCGGAAGCCCCATCCCAGTCCCGAGGCCATGGACATGAAAGATGGCCCTTTTCCCTATAAAAAAGATCAGCTCCCCAGTGTCTTGAGGTCAGTTTGCCGGAGGCCTTTGGCACTCTAAGAGCAGAAAGACTCCTAGTTTGTGGTATTTTCCATCTGGTAGAAATCCTTCTCTGCGCGGAGTTTTAGGAAGCAGCAACACACTCTCAAATGCAGGGTCCTGGACATGAACATTGGCCCTTTTCCCTGGGAAAAAAAGCTCAGCCCCCCCCAGTTTCTTGATGTCGGTTTTCAAGAGCCTGTTGAAACTGAAGGAGCAGCCAGAGTCCTAGTTGGTGGTATTTTCTATCTGGCAGAAATCCTTCTCCATGTTGCATTTTAGGAGGCAGCAGCCCCATGCCAGTCACAGGACCCTGGAAATGAACAATGGCCCTTTTCCCTGTGAAAGAAAGATCAGCCCCCCATTTTCTTGATGTCAGTTTGCAGGTGGCATTTGGAACTCCAAAAGCAGCCAGCGTCATAGATGGTGGTATTTTCCATCTGAGAGAAATCTTTTTCTGCGCGGAGTTTTAGGAGGCACCAACCTACTCCAAATCATAGGGCCCTGGAAATACAATGACCTTTTACCCTGTGAAAGAAAGATCAGCCCCCAAGTTTCTAGATTTCAGTTTCCCAGGGGCTTTTGGCTTTCAGGGAGCTGCCAGAGTCCTAGTTGGATGTATTTTCTATCTCTTTGAAATCCTCCTACGTGCGGAATTTTAGGAGGAAGCAGCCCCCTCCGGGATGCAGGGCCCTTGAAGTGAACCACGGCCATTTTCCCTGTGAAAGAAATCTCATGCCCCCCATTTCTTGATGTAACTTTGCAGGAGGCCTTTGGAACTGCAAAAGCATCTAGAGCCATTGTTTGTGGAATTTTCCATCTGGAAGAAATCCTTTTCCATGCAGACTTTTAGGAGGCTGCATCCCCGTCTCTCCTGGGCAAAGGGCTTGGAAGTGAGCCATGGCCTGTTTCCCTTGGAAAGAAAGCTAAGCCCCCTTGTTTATGGATGTCAGTTAGCAGGAGGCCTTTGGAACTCAAAAAGCAGCCAGAGTCCTAATTGGTGGTATTTTCCATCTGGCAGAAATCCTTCTCCGTGCGGAGGTTTGGAGGCCACAGCCCCCCCGCCCGACAAAGGGTCCTGGACATTAATGATGGCCCTTTTCCCTGTTAAAGAAAACGCAGTCCCCCAGTGTCTTAATGTAACTTTCCAGGAGGCCTTTAGCACTACAAGAGTAGCCAGAATCCTAGTTTGTGGTATTTTGAATCTGGGAGAAATCCTCCTCTGTGTGAAATTTTAGAAGGCGGCGGCCTCCTCCTGGACACAAAGCCCTGGACCTGAACTATGGCCCTTTACCTGTGAAAGAAAGCTTAGTCTGCTAGTGTCTTGATGTAAGTTTGCAGGAGGCCTTTGGAACTCCAGGAGTGGCGGGAGTCCTAGTTGGTGGTATTTTGTACCTGGGAGAAATCCTTTTCCATGTGGACTTTTAGGAGGCCACAGCCCCCTCCCTGACAAAGGGCCTTGAACATGAACTATGGCCCTTTTCCCTGTGAAAAAAAGCTCAGGCCCCCAGTGTCTTGATGTCAGTTTGCAGGAGGCCTGTAGAACTCCTAGAGCAGCAAGAGTCATAAAAGGTGGTATTTTCGTTCTGGGAGAAATCCTCCTCGGTGCGAAATTTTATGAGGCCACAGCCCCCTCATTGATGAAGGGCCCTGGTAATGAACAATGGCCCATTTCCCTTAAAAAGAAAGGCCCCCAGTGTCTTGATGTCAGTTTCCAGGAGGCCTTTGGAACTCCAATAGCTGCGAGAGGCCTTGTCCGTGGTATTTTCTATTTTGCAGAAATCCTCGTTCTTTCAAAATTTTGGATGGTGGCAGCCCCCTACTGGACTATTTGCCCTAGACATGAACGATGGCCCTTTTCCCTGTGAAGGAAAGCTCAGGTTTGAAGGAGGCCTTTGGCACTCCAAGAATTGCCAGAGTCCTAGTTGGTGGCATTTTCTATCTTGGCGAAATCCTTTTCCATGCGGAATTTTAGGAGGCTGCAGCCCCTTCAAAGACACAGGGCTTTTTACATGATCGATGGCCCTTTTCCCTGTGAAAGAAAGGTCACTCCCCCAGTGTCTTAATGTCAGTTTTCAGGAGGCCTTTGGAACTCCAAGAGCAGCCAGAGTCCTAGTTGGTGGTATTTTCCATCTTGCAGAAATCCTCCTACGTGCGGAATTTTAGAAGGCAGCAGCCCCCTCCAGGACACAGGGCCTTGGACATTAACTATGGCCCTTTACCCTGCAAAAGAAAGATCAGCTTTCCAATTTCTTGATGTCACTTTGAAGGAGGCCTTTGGAACTCCAAGAGCAGTCGAAGTCCTAGGGTGTGGTATTTTCCATCTTGCAGAAATCCTCCTCCGTGCAGAATTTTAGGAGGCGGGAGGCCTGTCCCTGCTGGGCAAAGGGCCCTGGACCTGAACAATGGCCCTTTACTTGTGAAAGAAAGCTTAGTCTGCTAGTGTCTTGATGTAAGTTTGCAGGAGGCCTTTGGAACCCCAAGAGCGGTGGGAGTCCTAGTTGGTGGTATTTTCCTGAAACATGTAACTTTAAAAATTAGGATTTTAAGCAAAGTTAGTATAGCCAAAACCAACTTAAGTAGATTCAGTAGAGCTAATTTTAAAAAAATTAATGTTTAACCAAAGAATTGAGTTGAGCGTAAGCCTTAAGGAGTAAGTATCTGGTTACTTGTCATTTTATATTTGTTCAACTCTACTTACATTGGGAAACAACAATTACTAATCGTTCTACCTAAAAGACCTATTCAAATAGAAGAACTGGATGTGTTTCAAAAGCAATTTGTATTGTCAAAAGCCAGAAAAGCAGAAAGGTCAAAGAGAGGAAGACGAGTTTTACTTCATCATTCTTGCCCTCCCCTCAAATTATGCGACCACCGACTCAATTTAAAGACCAAACCACGCATGCTTAATAACTATTCAGCTAATTACCATACGGAGTGGGGAATGGGAGGTATTAATGTGATTAATGGGTGTTTGTATTTTGAATATTCAAAACCCCTTACAAATAAATAGACCTTGTATTGTTTTGTGCATTGCTCTGCGCATTAGGGAGCTATCCCATGCAGCAGCCCGGCGCTGAAATAAGCATACACTTTCTAACAACTCTGTTAGAGTGTATTTGTCCGTCTCTAGTTGGGTAACGATATTAGATCAATACCCATATTTTGGTAAATCATTCCACCTGGGAGAAATCCTTTTCCTTGTGGACTTTTAGGAGGCCACAGCCCCCTCCCTGACACAGGGCCTTGCACATGAACTGTGGCCCTTTTGCCTGTGAAGGAAAGCTCATGCCCTAAGTGTCTTGATGTCAGTTTTCAGGAGGCCTTTGGAACTCCAAGAGAAGCAAGTGTCCTAGTTGGTGGTATTTTCCACCTTGCAGAAATCTTTCTCCGTGCTCAATTTTAGGAGGCCGCAGCCCCCTCCAGGACAAAGGGCCCTAGACAAGAACGATGGCAATTTTCCCTGTGAAAGAAAGCTCAGGCCTCCCAGTTTCTTAATGTCACTTTGCAGGAGGCCTTTGGAACGCCAAGAGCAGCTATAGTTCTAGTTGATGGTATTTTTGATCTGGCAGAAATCCTCCTCTGTGTGGAATTTTAGGAGGCAGCAGCCACCTCCCTAACAAAGGGGCCTGGACATGATCGATGGCTCTTTTCCCTGTAAAAGAAAACTCAGGCTTTCAGTTTCTTGATGTTAGTTTGAAGGACGCCTTTGTCACTCAAAGATTAACCAGAGTCCTAGCTGGTGGTATTTTCCATCGGGGAGAAATCCTTCTCCAAGCAGAATTTTAAAAGGCGTCAACCACCTCCTAGACAAAAGGCCCTGGACAAGAACAATGGCCCTTTTCCCTGTGAAAGAAAGCTCAGTGCCTCACTTTCTTGATGTCAGTTTTCAGGAGGCTTTTGGTACTCAAAGAGCAGCAAGAGACATATTTGGTGGTATTTTTGTACTGGGAGAAATCCTTCTACATGCAGAATTTTAGGAGGCAGCCCCCAACCAGACTCAGGGCCCTGAATGTGAATGATGGCCTGTTTCCCTGTGAAATAAAAATCAGGCCCCCAGTGTCTTGATGTTAGTTTGCAGGAGACCTGTAGCATTTCAAGAGCAGCCAGAGTTCTAGTTGGTGGTATTTTCCGCCTTGCAGAAAACCTTCTCCGTGCAGAATTTTCAGAGGCCACAGCCCCCTCCCTGACAGAGAGCCGTGGAAATGAACGATTGCTCATTTCCCTTTGAAAGAAAGCTCAGGCCTCCCAGGGTCTTAATGTCAGTTAGGCGGAGGCCTTTGGCACATCAAGTGCGGTGTTCTAGTTTAGGGTAATATTTAGGAGGAAACTTCTGGGGGGGGTCTCTTCTAGGAAGAGGCGATTCTAGCCACCCCTCCCCCAACAGGATCGGGAAAAATTTCCTTAGAGAAAAGTGGAAAAAACTATTTATTTAACAAATAGAATATTTACAAGTATAGAAAAATTTGGACAATATGAAAATAATGAAATTTCTTCTTCCTCTGAAGAGATGGTAGATTTAGAGTTTGTCTGAGTCCGGTTCAGTTCTCCAGTGGGGAGGCTGATTGCCAGGCCCAGCTGTTGGAGGCGGGGGGGGGGGCCCCCGGGGGTTCTCTGGTGTCTTCGGCCCACGCAATGTCAACTAGTCCCAGGAGGAGGAAAAAGGAAAAAATAAACAGTAAAAGAAATAAAGTATCTCCCTGTAAAAAAAAAAAAATGAGAAAGATCTGAGGAAATCCTCTGTTGTGTGCTTTTTTCAAGTACACCTCAGAGAGTGAGAGTGAGAGTGAGATACTGCTGTCCTGTCGGAACGTAGTCTCAAGGTCTTTTTTTGAGAGATAAGGTGTAACTCCTGCAGACAAATGGCGTGTGTTTTTTCTCATCCGTTTTCACTCTTTCTGACTTTTTGGGCTTAACTTAAAGTTGTAGAGCTTAATATTCAGTATAAGTAAGATGGACGATTGGGGATACAAAAAGGTCATATGGCCGACCTAGGACATTCCACCCTTTATTACTATATCGTTATCTCAGTACTAAGATGTCCTGGGTTGGCCATATGACCTGTTTGTATCCCCAATCGTCCTCTTGCTTATGCTGGACATTAAGTTCTGCAGCTTTAAGTTGGTCCCAAAAAGACAGAGAAAGTAAAGGTGGAGGAAAAAAAAAAAACCAATCGCCGTCTGTCTGCAGGATACTTTTACTCCTACAAACGGAGGCTGAGAGAGAGCAGAGAGGCTACATTCCAGCGGACAGCGTTATCTCTTTTCTTTTTCTTTTTTTTTTTTTACTCTCTCTGGTGTGGGTGCTGGAAGAGCTCACAGCGGAGGGTTTCCTCGGATTTTTCCCGGCTTTTTGCAGGGAGAGACTTTATTTCTTTTGCTGGGTATTTTTTTCTTTTTTCCTCTTCCTGGGACTGGCTGGCATCACGTGGGCCCAGGACACCAGGGAACCCCCG
>JAHLSL010000217.1:0-45356 GCA_025920805.1 Petroica traversi | reverse complement strand
GACCTCCCAGAGGTTTCCTCCTAACTATTTGCCCTAAACCAGGACAGTGGCCTTTGTTAAATGTTTTTCCTAATTTTTAAAAGAGTCATTACTTAATGTTTTTAGAGTGATTTTTAATAGTTTATTGTACCTTTTTACCTTACTTGTAGTTGGTGTGTGTTAGGGGATATGGTATACTTATTTAATACTATGTTCCCTAGTCTAGGTGTTGATAAGGTTGTTCTTGAAATGAGTTCTGTTGTCTGACTCAATCTTTTTAGGGGTACCATGTCCCTAAAGGACTTGTTTTTTAAGGCTTAGGATGGTGTTCTGGGTAGTGGTATGAGGTACGGGGTAAGTCTTTAACTATCCTGTGGTGGTTTTTACTATTGTGAGTACATAGTGTTTACTTTGGCGTGTCTGGGGTAGTGTGATGTAATTGATTTAAGTCTCTCTATACTTATATTCAGACTAGTGTTTTTTTATACTATAGGGGTTTCATTAGTTTTGCCTGTTTAATTGTTGTATATGTTCTATAATTATGGATTACCTGAGAGATGCAGTCTATGGCTAAATCCACCCCTCAGTTTCATGCTCATTTATAGGTGGTATTTCTACCCTGATGACCTGAGATATTATGGGTTCATTGAGTTAGGAATAATTCTCCCTTGTGTTGCCAATTTAAGTCTATTTTTGATACTTCTATCTTTGTAGTTTGATTTACTTGTTTGTTGTTCCGGTGTTCTTCATTAGTCTGACTTTTAGGGACGTGGGTATTTATATGGCGGACTTTCATAGGTAGTTTTCCTATTCGGGTAGCGATGTCTTTTTACTTTTTAGTAGTCTAGATTGGTTTTTCCTTATGTTGTTAATTAGTCTTTTTCTACTTTTCCAGTCATCCCCACAGAGTATTGGTTACTATCTATGAATCAGTGTAGAGGTAGAGTTTTGGTTACTTTTTTCTTTTAGTAATGTTTAGGGTCAGTTGAATGGTTTTTAGTTCAGTTAGTTGACTTGATCTACTGTCTCTTTTAGTAGTTTCTGTAACTTGTTGTATGGGGTTTTACATAGTTGTTTTCCACTTTTGTTTCATCCTTACAATATGACAGGAATTATCAGTAAAAAGAGTGTAGTGTGCTTCTTCTGCTGGTAGTTGATTGTATGTGGAGTTTCTTCAGCCTGTGTTACTTGTTCTTGTTCCTTTTTATTGGTGAGATTAAAGTTTTTACCTTCAGGTCAATTTGTAATTATCTCTAAAATCCTAGGGTGATTTAATTTTCTAATACGGGCGCGCTGTGTTATGAGGGTAATTTACTTGTTCTATGTAGTACTGGTGGTATGGTGGGTAGATGGAATCTTTGTTTTGAACATCCACCCCAGCACCGGTAGTCGGGGTGCCAGGAGGAGTTGTGCTTCAGTGCCAATGACCTCTGAGGCGGCTTGGACTCCTTTATAGGTTGTTAAGATTTCTTTCTCTGTTGGAGTGTAGTTGGTTTCGGACCCTCTGTAACTTTGACTCCAGAATCTCAGTGGTCGGCTTCGAGTTTCTCTAGGTACCTTCTGTTAAAGGTTTCATGACGGACAGTGGCTCCTGGCTGTAGAGTACGTTTTTTTATATCTGGTCCTGTCTTGACAGGGTTAAGTGTTACTGTATGAGCAATTTCCTGTTTGATCTGGGTGAAGGTTTGCTGTTGTTCAGGGCCCCACTGGAAAGTGGTTTTTTTGTGGGTAAATAGATAAAGAGGGTTTATGATCTGACTGTACTTGGGAATATGTATTCTTTAAAAGTTTATGGTGTCTAGGAAAGTTTGTGTTTCTTTCTTGTTGGTCGGTGGAGACTTTATTGAAATCTTGTTGATAACCTCGGTGGGAATCTGGTGCTGTCTATTTTGTGACTTCATCTTCAGGAACTGGATCTCTCGAGTAGGTCCTTTAATTTTGTTCTTCTTGATGGTAAAACTAGTTTTTAGGAGGATTTGGATAATTTTTTCTCCTTTCTCAAATACTTCTGCTGCCGTGTTCCCTCATACAATGATGTTATTAATGTACTGTAGATGTTTTGGAGTTTCATCTTTTTTTATTGTAGCTTGGATTAGTCTATGGTAGACTGTGGGACTGTGTTTCTACCTTTGGGGTAGATGATTTCAGGTGTACTATACACCCTTCTAGGTGAAAGTAAATTGAGGCCTGCACTCGGTTGTCAAAGGAATGGAGAAAAATGTATTTGTAATGTTAATAGTGGTGTACTACTTCGTTGCCTTGGACTCCAGTTCATACTGGAGTTCCAGTATGTCCGGCACAGCAGCACTCAATGGTGGAGTCACTTCATTTAAGGCAGGATAGTCTACTGTTAATTTTTATTTTCTTTTTGATTTGTGTACAGGCTAGATGGGGTTGTTGAAGGGTGAGTGGGTTTTGCTGACTACTCTTTGGTTCTCCAGTTCACGAATCAGTTTGTGGAGGGGAATCACAGTATCTTGAGTTGTTCTGTAATGTTGGTGGTGTACTGTCGAAGTGGTAATTGGTACTTGTTGTTCTTCTCCCTTGAGAAGTTTAACTGTTGAGGGATTCTCTGATAGTCCAGGTAAGGTATTCAATTGCTTAACGTCCTCTGTCTCCATAGTAGTTAACCCAAAAGCCCACCTGAGTCTTTTTGGGTCTTTGAAATATCCATTTTGGAGATAGTCTATGTTTAAAATGCATGGGGCTTTTGGGCCAGTCACAATAGAATGTTTCTTCCATTCTTTTCTAGTCAGGCTCACCTCAACTTCTACTACAGTTAAATCCTGTGATTTCCTTGTCACACCAGTAATGGAGACAGATGCGGTCCCCACATGTCTTGATGGGATTAATGTGTACTGTGTACTAGTGTCAACCAAAGTCTTATATTTTTGTGGTTCTGATGTGTCAGGTTAACGAATTTATACGGTTTAAAAAACATGGTTTTCCCTAGCCCCCACCTGGCTAGAGGCAGGGCCTCCCTAAGCCCGGTCATTTTTCTTTTCCTGGGTGTACATCTTAGAGGTTCCTTTAAGGGGATCGGACATGTCGTCGTTATTATACCTGGTAGTTCGGCTATGGGTAATTGAAGTTACTTTCTTTCTGGTGGAACTTCTTTTTTGAGTCTTGTCTTCTTTCAATTCATGTACCCGTTGTGTCAGAACAGAAGTGGGTTTTCTACCCTACCTTCTCATGTTTTCCTTACAATCACCCCGGTAAAACCACAGATTACATCATGAGGGGTACCTTCTTTCCTCTGAGGAACATCTATGTCTGGTAACCGAGCCTCTGACTTGCACTGTGGAGATTTGGAGAATCTCATTTCTGAGTTCTTTGTGATTCTCTTCTATCTTACGTTTGAGTTCCTTGTGATTTTCTTCTATTTTCTGTAGTTGTTCTTCTACAGTTGTGATTCTCATATGTGTTGGGCTATGTACAGTATTTGTATATGTTCGGAGTTTCCTCATTATCTCTGTCACAGTCACCTTTCTTTTGTCCCGTATCATTAGGGTTAAAGAAGTCTGGTGTTCTTCTGGCCCAAGGTGTATAAGTCTTCGCTATATTCTGGGTGTATATACTATTTAGTCTGGATTATTAGGTGTATTTAGATTCTCTGTGAAAACAATCTCTGTCACAGCCATTTCTCTTAAGTGTTGAATCCCTTGTTCTATTGTTTTCCGCTGGGTTTGTTGTATATAGAGATCGTCTGTACACAGATATTTGTGTGTTACAGCTGTTAAGACTTGTGACTAGAGACTCCTAGGGTGAGTCCCCCTTACTGTTTCCTGGTTGATAACTGGTTTAAGTGACAGGTGTCCCAAATGCCTCACTTCAGTACCGTCTAGAATTGTAACGTTGTCTGCGGCATCCTAAAGACGGACTAACCAACTAATTATAGATTTATCAGGTCGTTGAGTATAATTCTTTCTTAGGTTACGAAGGTTTTTCAGGGAAAAAGACTCTATAGTGTCTCTTGCCCTTGAGTCAGTTTTTGTCCCTGAGGGTCCTTCCCCCCCCATCGCCTGCCCGTGAGGGTCCTTCTCCTTCCTCTTTATTATCATCATCTATTGGTCGATCAGTTTTGGTTTTGGCCTTCTTTCCTGCAGCAGCGACTGCCAGTGGTTTAGGTTTACTGTCTGGTTTAGTTGCAGCCTGAGGGACTTGGGCTGCTTCACCTTCCTGGCCCCGTGCCTCTATTTGCTTCCCTGCCTTACTTTCCTGGTCCTGTGCTTCTATTTGTTGTCCAGTTTCACCTTTCTGGCCCCTTGCCGCTACCTGCTGCCCTACAGCATCTAGTAGTGTGTTATAAGTATATGCCAGGGCCCAGCTTATTGTAATGATCCTTTCTTCCTTAGAACCATCATTACACTTCTCTTTCAGATATTTGGCCACCCTAGTTGGATTCTGTATTTGGTCACGTGGGAAGTCCCAAGCTATGGGCTCTGAGAACTCTTTCAAGATCTGTCCTATATCCTCCCATTCTCCACACCACTCTAGGTTTTCCACGACTGGGTCAGGTGTCTCCTCAGTCCCTCTGCACCTATCATCCTCAGCCCCTCTGCACCTATCATCCTCAGCCCCTCTGGACCTATCAGCTCTCACTCTAGAAAAGTTGTAAATTGTAAAGAGGAAACTCACCATCTGAAATATCAGCAAAGTGGTTTCTTTGGCATCTAGCGGGTACTGAAGATTTTCAAAAAATGATGTAACAGATGATGTAACAGATGATGTAACAGATGATGTGACAGATTGAAAGGAGAAGAGGAAAGGAAAAGGCTGGGAAGCCTCATCCTCACTTTTAAGGAATTGGGTGCAATTACCAACAAACCCCCAGAACATGCTACTGAATCTAGGATACAAGGTAGGAAGGAAAAACAACAGACCACAAATATCTCGAAAAATTCCTAGTAGGTTAGTTACAATCTCTCTATAAATCAGTATCACCATGACCAGCAAAACAGTAACTTTAAGTTGTACCCCTCTACGGTAAAAACTCCATGCCAGGAACAACAGTGAGTAACAAAGTCAGCCTAGGAACCAGTAAGCTAACATAGCTGCCCATACACAGAGGTACATTATGAACTCAAAAAGCATGGCTACTGACTGCTCTTTCTCAATACAGAGCAAGCACAACCAACATACAAATTAGTACAAGTTTTTTCCACTTTCTCAAGCCCCACGTTGGGCGCCAATAATATTTGTCCTAGTTTAGGGTAATATTTAGGAGGAAACTTCTGGGGGGGGGTCTCCTCTAGGAAGAGCCAATTCCAAACCTCCCCTCCCCCAACAGGTTCGGGAAAAATTTCCTTAGAGAAAAGTGAAAAAACCTATTTATTTAACAAATAGAATATTCACAAGTATAGAAAAATTTGGATAATATGAAAACAATGAAACTTCTTGTTATATGTGCAGTTCAAATAAATTGACAAGAACCAGGCCAATTAATCGAATTGGTTTATTAAGCAAGCGGTAGCAAGCAAAACAGCGCTGGGCTGCTGGGGAGTTTCCGCTCCGCCAACGGCACGCACTTTACTTCAAAAAGTCTCTGGTTATATACACTTCTTTTCCCGGGCTCCATGGTGTACTCTGCGCCTGCGCAGCCTGTTGTTATGGGGTTTTTTTCTGCTTTTCGGTGGTTGTGGGGCCAAAGGTCGATTGTCCTCTTACAATCGTGTTGTTCCTGTGAGGTTTGATTTTAACCAAAAAAAACATTCTGCAAGGTAAGTACATTGTCCCTTATCCTAAAGCACTGTTGCCTCCTGCAAGGTAAGCACATTACTCCTTGTCCAAAGGTCTTGTTTAATAAACAAGACATCCTGCAAAGCAAACACATTGTTCCCCGTCCTAAAGTTTGTTTAATGAACAAAGCACTTTTGCATTTTATCACATTCTTCTTCCTCTGAAGAGATGGTAGATTTAGAGTTTGTCAGAGTCCGGTTCAGTTCTCCAGTGGGGGGGCTGATTGCCGGGCCCGGCTGTTGGAGGCGGAGGGGGCCCCCCCGGGGATTCTCTGGTGTCTTAGGCCCACATGATGCCAACCAGTCCCAGGAGGAGGAAAAAGGAAAAAATAAACAGCAAAAGAAATAAAGTCTCTCCCTGCAAAAAAAAGTCGAGAAAGATCTGAGGAAATCCTCTGCTGTGTGCTTTTTTCCAAGCACACCCCAGAGAGTGAGAGTGAGATCCCGCTGTCCTGCCGGAACGTAGCCTCAAGGCCTTTTTCTGAGAGATAAGGTGTAAGTCCTGCAGACAAATGGCGTGTGTTTTTTCTCCTCCGCTTTCACTCTCTCTGTCTCTTTGGGCCTAACTTAAAGTTGTAGAGCTTAATATCCAGCATAAGCAAGAGGGACGATTGGGGATACAAAAAGGTCATATGGCCAACCCAGGACATGCAGCCAGAGTCCTAGGGTGTGGTATTTTCCATCTGTGAGAAATCCTTCTCCATGCAGAATTTTAGGAGGCAGAAGCTACCTCCCTGACACATAGCCCTGGATGTGAACGATGGCCATTTTCCCTGTGAAAGAAAGATCAGGACCCCCCCAGTTTCTTGATGTCAGTTTGCAGGAGGCCTTTGGAACTCCAAGAGAAGCAAGAGTCCTAGTTGGTGATATTTTCCATCAGGGAGAAATCCTTCTCTGTGTGGAACTTTAAGAGGCCTGGGAGGCACCTTTAGATTCTTCCCTGGATGTGTGTCCCTGCTTTCACTACCTATGCATTTCCTCCTTATGCTTCCGCTTGACCAGAATAGAAGGCCCTTACACAGTGCCTCTTGGCCTCTGCATCTATTGCCTGATTTCTTACATTGACCTCCTGTTGATCATGCAGCCTATAGTAGATATCAACAGCAAGGTTTCCTTTGTTGGCTTGTGTGGGATGATGACCATGGAGACAGGCAAAGGCTAAGGCTTAAAATCTAGAGCCTACATCGTGTGCCCTCCACATTATCTTTATGGATGGAGATCTGCATAGCTGATATCTAGAAAGGACAAGCTGGGTGAAGGAGGAGTTCATGGGCATCTAGGATAGTCTGCTTTTGGCTCTGACAAGCAGCACAGAACAGAAAAAAGTCAGATGGCCAGAACTTTGTAGGACACCTTGGCCAAAAACGTAACCTTTGCCCGATTAAGGGTCATTTAAGTATTAAAACGCACACCTATGTATATGGTAATAAGCTTACTGAAGTACATGCTGCCGCATACATGTTTATATTATTCAGCTCTCCTCGTAAATCATGTTATATGTAAGGAGGAGAAGACTGGGATGTATATCAGGAGGGTAGAAATTTCAGCTAGTGTTGGGGGGGGTTAGGATTTTTTCTTTTGTTTCTTTCCCTCATGGAATTTTGTCCCATATGTTGCTAGGAAACAATAACTACCACTACTTAAGTAAACAAAAGATGTAGCTGAGTGTTAAAACATTCAACTGAAATGGCCCTGAGTTGCAAGTGACAAGGGAGAGGAAAGGTGAGTGGGCTACTCCTGAGGTTTGGGGGCTAGTTTTTTGGTCAGTCCGGTGTCCAGGTTCAGGGAAGGAAGGAGCTGTTTGCCATTTTCCCTGCTGCCTCACCACTAAGAGCTCCGAACCAATGTGTGAGGTGCCAAAACACGGGGATCAGCTCCCACCATACCCTCTGCCCGCAGCGTGTTGCTGCACCACTCCTGTGTCTTAGAGTCTAAGATCCCAGTCTGCTGCAGTGTTCCTGCACTGCAAGTCTGCCTAATTCTTTTTTTGTTTCCCAGGTGTTTGGGGGGGGAGTCTGGAGCTGATGTGTGGGGTGTCCCCTTACAAGCCACTTCTGCGTGGTAGCCTGGCAATCGCTACCAGCTGCTGCCTGTTGCTTCCCATCTCTGCCAAGCCGCCATAAACCGTGTGATCTCCGAGCTTGCCCTGGAGCGCCCCGTGCAGCCGCGAGGGAATCATCACACCCGCCCTCCCCACCAAGAGCCTGCTAGCGCCCCTGCTGGCCTTGACGATAAGTACACCAAAGGGGAAATTGCTTAAAGAGCAGGGAAGAGACTTTATTGGGTTTTCTGAATTTTTTTTTTGTTTATTGTTGCTGCTGTTGTTGCTGTTTGCCTTGTTATACACATGCATACTAGTAAAGAGCTGTTATTCCTTTTCCCATATCTTTGCCTGAAATCCCCTTAATTTCAAAGTATAATAATTTGGAGGGAAAGGGGTCATATTCTCCATTTGAAGGGAGGTTCCTGCCTTCCTTGGCAAACACCCATCTTTCAATCCAATACAGCTAGGCAGCAGGAATTCCCAAAAGACCTGGAGACAGTCGACAGACTGATCTCTTCCCCCTCCTCCCAAGTGGGGACACCCTCTTGGGAAGCTTCTGCATACGATTGCTATTATTAGTATTGCATGGGTTAGCACAATGTTATTAGAGTTCCACCACAGCTAGTGCATTTCTCAGTGGCAGTTCTTTTTCTATAACTTCAGAAAACCACTCTGTTCCTGAATCTGTGCTTGCAAAGGTTCTTAGAGAATGCAACCAGACTCATAGTGCTGAATTGGTTGTAATTGGAAATTAAGCCTACCCCACCCAATCCCTCTGATCTTTGAGGACCAGCTGGAGTGCAAGGGGCTTTATTTTCTGCTAAATTTCTTACTCATAATGCAACAGCCTGGCCTCTAATTTTCACCCATAAGCTCTCAACCTGTTCATTGCTGTCTTTCAAAGAGAGCTCTGTGCAGTCAATCCCTCTTACTTTTGGTTTACATAGAGGGCAACCTCCACTTCTCCTTCTTTCTGACCAGTTTATAGCCATTAATTGCAGAGCTCCAGTCATTTGTGTTGTCCCAGCACATTTCTGCTACAGTGATTACATTGTTAGCTTTCTGGCTGCACAGTGGTTTCCAATTCCTCTTTCTTATGCATACTGCATGCATAGGCACAGAAGCATTTCTGTTGGGCTGTCGACCGTGTCACTTTTTTGGAGGATCAAGCCCCAGCTCCTTGGCGGCCTTTCTCAGGTAGTTGTCTCAGTTTCAGATGTCTAAGAAGCCCCTGGCTCTTCTCTGTTGCTCAAAGTTCTAACCCCTTTCCCTGACAAGCCTCATTTAAAGCCCTCCTTGTAAGCCTGGCCAGCTTGCTGGTGAAGACCCTCTTGCCCTGCTTGGTCGCATGAATCCCATCAGCTCCAAACAGACCCGGCTTCTTAAAGGTAGATTCAGGCTCATAGAAGCCAAAACCTCGAGTATGGCACCAGCTATGCAGTCTGGCATTCAGCTGTTCAGTTTGTCTCCTCCTTCCTGGACCCCTTCCTCAGATGGGACACCAATAGAGGCCATGCTCCTTCCCGATCCTTTTAGCATCGCTCCTACAGACATAATAGACTCCTGGGAGGGTTCTAAGTTGCCTCATCAGACCCTACACAGAAGAGTAGGAGCAGATGATAATCTGTAGGCTTCACCAGACTCGGCAGCCTCTCAGTGACACCATGAATGTGAGCTCCTGGTAGGCAGCAGACTTCTCTAGAGAAATCGTCTGGGTAGGAAATGGGTGCCTCGGTGCTTCTCAGGAGGAAATCTCCAGTTACTAATAGCTTTATGTGCTTCTCTGGTCACACTGATTCTAACATGGGCAGGTGGTTAGGTCAGCTTTGCATGGTTGGCTTGTCCTGGGTCCTGTCCGTTACTCATGTGCTCTTCAGTCTCCAAACCAGGAGCATCCTGTCTGTTATGTAGGGGAACTTCAGGAGATGGGGGATGGTTCTTTCTTCTACATACAAGCATGTGATCTCCTTCACCTCAGGAGTTACTTGTGTCAGTAACCTCAAGGTTGGAGTCTGTCTCTCCTTGTATTTCTGCAGCCTGAAGGCAGGCTGTCGCTCAGCCTGGGAAAGTGTACAATACCACATATCAATCTCATCCACGTGTACTGTGCTGCATAATGAGCTCCTCTTGTAGCAGTTACTTGTCCAAGGAGATCTTTCTCTTGGGCACACTTGTAGCTATGACATCCACTGCTGCCTTTGGGTTCTAAGGGGACTTCCAGGCACTGGAGCTCTCTCCTTGCCCTTTGCTCATTGACCCTGTCCATCATTCCCACACAGGGCTGCTGGTTGCTCTCCCCCTCCTTGTACCCTCACTTATACTTTAAACCACTCCTAATGAGGTCAGCTACCCTACTGGCAAAAATACCTTTGCCCCACTTAGTGAGGTGGACCCCCTGTCTCCCAAGCAGATGCTGATGCAAAAACAGGGTCCCATGCTCATAGAACCCAAAACCCCATTGCCAGCACCAGTTCCGCAGCCAATTATTGACTCGCATTATCAGTGCCCTTTCCCCTCAGTGGCAGGACTGAGGAGAACACCCCCTGGGCTCTCTGCCCTTGACTACCACCCTCGGAGCTCTGGGGTTGTTGCTAGGGTAAACCTTGTGTAATGGATGCATTCCTCCTGTTTGAACTAGCTAAACTTTGGTCCAGGTAGATGATCAAAAAATGAGAGTATCCAAATTCATCCTACTCGGTGAGGCTATTGGTGAGAAACCAGCAGCAAAGCCAGCAAACCAGTTTGGCTGGAGGCTGGGCTGATAAGTGGTCAAAACTGCATGAACACTCCAGAAACTCTGACTACGAGTCAACGACTTGATGCTATCAACATGTGCAGCCACCAGATTCCGAAGTGCTCTCTCCATAGCAGCTGGCAGGGCTGCAGTGATATCCTATCAAGTAGGGACACCTCTCAAAGTTACCCCTCGAGGCTGAGAGATCCCTTACCGGAAATGCAATAATTTTGTATAACATACTGACATTAAGTGTAATAAATAACTATTGACTGACAATCCATCTGTACTTGTGAAAAATTTTACATACAGAAATTTACTGATTAGAATTTAATATACGATTAGATAAGATCACTCCAAGTAACCTCTGACCCTTTTCCTGCAACACCTGGGTGACATCAAAAGCACCTGTGGTGGATTGACCTTGGCTGCATGCCAGATGTCTACAGATCTGCTCTATCACCCACTTCTCAGCTGGACAGAGGAAAGAAAATAAGGTGGAAAACAACTCGCAAGTGTAAAAAAGGTAGTCTGCTAAAGCAAAAGAGAAAGTTTATGTGCCGACAAGCCAAGAGGAAAAAGAAAATAATTCTATCCCCTGGTTCCGATCAGCAAGTGCTGTCCAGCCACTTTCCAGGAAGCAGAGCTTCAGCACGTGTAGTGGTTGCTCCAAAAAGGCAAACGCTGTAAAGAACGGATGTGTCTCTTTCTTCCTCCTTTATGTAGCTTTTATAGCTGAGCAGAAATCATATGGTATGAAATATCCCTCCGGCCAGTTTGTGTCAGGCAACCTAGTTGTGTTGCCTCCCAAGATTGTGCCCACCCCCAGCCTACTGATGGGTGGGCAGAATGTTGGAGAGACAGCACTGATACTGTGCCAAAATTGCTCAGCAGTGACCCAAACACTGGTGTGTTACAAATACCTTTCTAGGTACCAATACAAAGCATGCCACAGTGAGGGCTGCTATGGGCAAAATGAACTCCATCTCAGCCACACCCAATACAATCTCCACTGTGTATTTTATACCATTTGAATCATACTCATATACCACAGAATTACATATATATACCTCTTCTAACTATTCCATTATATTTATTTGTCATGACTGCAATCCCTTCTTACCAACCCTTTAACTAAAACTCCATAGTTAAACACTCTTTATACCCAACACACAGATGTATACATTTTCATTAACTACCGTCCCCTGTCCTTTCACAGATAAATATTATTTTCCCGTTTCATGGGTTTCATCCAACCCTCCAGATGTTCAGAAAGCGACTGTGACTTGGGCTCCATTCCATCAAGATGGGTGCTCAGGACAGGAGAAGCAGCACACTTGATCGTTCGGCACTGACACCAGCCCTGCCTGGGATATCGTTGCACTGTTCACTCTTGTTATAAATGCATATTATAGTGTTGGTTTTTCACAAATAATGAATGCTATGTGTATAATATTGATCCTTGTAGAAGTAGTGTTTGCGTAGAAATGTAACCATTCTCTTTTTGTTCAATAGTTGAGAAATAACTAACATTGCTATGTTAAAAAAAAAATCACAAACTACCCCTCAAGCAAGGCAATTTACTCCTGTCAAGATATTCCTAGACAAGAGACCCCTCTGCTGGGAATTGGCAAACAACTATGCAGATGGACGGACAGACTTCCCGTAAGAGAAGATTGCCTACCAGGAATCGATAGATTACTGAGTTCTTCAAAAAAACTTCATTAGAATTATACAACAAGCTGTTACAGTAAAAAAGTATATAAAGAAAGTCTCTCTCTAGGAGAGGTGTGCTCTGGCTCTGTGCCAGTACACCCGGCGTCCCCGGGACGCTGTAATTCCTTTGCTTTGTCTTTGTCTTTGTCTTTTCTTGTTTTTTTTTTTTTTTTTTTTTATTAAAAATCTTTAAACTTTAACAGGAAAGCAACCTCGTTTTTAACACTCTCCTCATAAAATTCACTCATCGTCAGTTCATGTCACTCCTGCTACTTTGCTTCCTGCAATATACAATTTACACACAGATTATTTTTCACCAAAGGTTAAATCTCCTTGAGACACACACTGGGTCTCCCCATCCTTCTGTGTTACCCACCAAGTACACCCAGGTCGTTGAGCAAAGACAATCCCATTAATAGGTTTGCCTTTTCCCATGGGAGGAGAAATCCACACTGACCTCCCTCGACACTTCCCTGTGTGTAGTATGGGGATCTTATCTCCTCCCACAGTATCTAGTGGTTTTGTTTGGGCAGGACCAGTGAGGTTAGCAGATCCTATGGTGTTACCCAGCCAAGTGGCTTCCGCTAAATTTGCATCCCAATGCTTCCATGCCCAAATGCCTAACCCTCTTGATGTAGTCATCAGCAGTCCATCATACTTCTCAGTCTTTCCAGAGGCTTCTGTGTGATAGGGGATGTGATATATCCCCTCAATGCATGTTTCTTTGTCCAAGAGTTCATGAGGTATTTAAAAAATGAACATCATTGATTCCATTCTTTCTGGGGTACCATGTCACAACAAAATGTGTCTCTCAAGGCCTAAGATAGTGTTTTGAGCAATAGCACAGTTTACAGGGTATTTTCCTGGCCAACCAGTAGTTGCCTCTACCATGATGGGTATGTAGCTCTTGCCTTAGTATGTTCGTGGCAGTGGTCCAATACAGTCAATTTGCCAGGCCCCACCATATTTAAAACCTAGTTTGGCCGTCTATTCCAAGGAGATTTTACTCGTGTGGCTCACTTGATTGCAGCACATGTTTCACATTCATGAGTGACCTGTGTGATAGCCTCCGTGATCAGATCCACCCCTCTATCACATGCTCATCTGTAGGCTGCATCCCTTCCTAGATGTCCTGATGTTTCATAGGCCCATCGGGCTGTAAATAGTTCACACTTCTGCTCCCAGTCTGAGTCTACCTGAGATATTTCAATTTTGGCAGCCTTATCTAGCTGTTCATTGTTTTGATGTTCCTCAGTGACATGGCTTTTGGGCATGTAAGCAACTATGTGGCATTCCTTCAGAGCCGTGTTTTCTATCCATGCAGTGACGTCCTGCCACAATGCAGCAGCCCAGATGGGTTTACCCTGCACTGCCAATTGGTCTTCTTCCATTGCCACCTTCATAGGGCATTAACCACCATCAAGGAGCCAGTATAGGGACAGAGTACAGGCCACTCTTCTCCTTCAGCAATCTTTAAGGGCTAGTTGGATGGCTTTCGCTTCTGTAAATTAGCTTGACTTACCTTCTCCTTCAGTGGCCTCAATGACTCTTTGTGAGGAACTCCACCCAGCATCTTTCCTCCTCTAATGGTTTCCTACCACTAGGCAGTCATCATCAGTAAATTAAGGATAGCTTTTTTGGTCTTCTGATAACTCATTATATGGTGGTGCTTCTCAAAGCAATGCTCTAAAATCTCTGCCTTCTGTCCAGGATTCCAAATGTGTTTGGAGTTAGGTTTTCTCAAAGGAATTTCTTCCCATTTGTTGTCACAGAGATGCTGGTGATGCCTTTTTCCTGGTCTTAGGAAATACAAGGCTGGACACGGTTAGAGGGTTGGGGTTGTTTACCTCAGTATTTTAATTAGGATCTCATTGGATGCATCACTTCACTCAGTTGACACCCATCACAATGCACACTACCAGTCAATCACACCTTACACATTAGCATATCTAACAAGTGAGTCCAATATGGGGACTGGGGTGGGATAACCTCTAGGTTTGCAGAATCTGTCCTACTAGGGAACCTTGGCTTCTTAAGACAGAATGTTTGGTCTCCCTGGCTCTACAATTCTTGGGTGTTCAGTCTCCTAGCCTGCAGGACACTTACAGGGCACTAAGCACCAGACTAAGTAAAGGATTACAAGTATGCATGCTAATACTTGTGGATATATAGAATGTGTAAAAGGTATATAAAAGAAAAGGCAAAAATTCCAATACCACTGGGGGGGGGGGGGCAGCTTCTTAGGGTAAATGGCAGAGATTAAGAGCCAAAAGGAATGGCCAAGTACCTTGACATACCAATGAAATGGTTTTGGGGGGAGGGGAATGGGTTTTTTGTCAGTCTCTTAGCTAGAAATAGTGCTGTCTTTGTCCTGCTTGGAGGGGAGATGGTTGTGGGTTTTGGTGCTGTACTTCTGCCCAGGGGCTCGGTGCTGCTGTGAAATTTTCCTTGCCGCCTGTTGGTAAGCCTGCTGCTTGCAGGAGCTGCCAGTTGACTGGGACTTTTCAGCACCTCCCATCACCAGGAGACCTTCACCATCTACATGGATGTTTTCAGGAGAAAACTGGGCCCCCCCACCTCCTCCCTGTGAAAAATGAGGTCCAGACTCCTGTTAAAATTTAAAGGTTTAATAAAAGACAGTAAGGGACAAGATAGAGCAAAAGGTTACAATGCCCAGGATGCTGGGTACCCTTGGCACTGAGCCAAGAGCACACTTGGTATGGTGACTTTCTTTATATACTTTTCTTATTGCATCATCCTATTGCATATTCATAGACATTTATGCATATTCAAAAATTTCCCCAAACTATTTTACACGTTCCAGGAACTTGTTAGCATGGCTCCTCCTTGGGTCCCCCTTTTTAGAGCATGCGTAGTTCTTTTGGAGAGTTCAGTATCTTCCTTTGTCCATCAGTTTCCAACATATGGTTGTTGTTGACAGAGGTGTCCTGTGGCCGGTGCTTGTCACACTCGTGGTTATCTAACTAAGCAGGTGGTTTATTGTAAGTTAGGCACATTTTAACACAGCTGTATTAGTTATTTTTCAACTATATCTAAGTTAGAACAAAGAAAAAAGCATTTGGCAATCATGTTTTTATAACAAAAGCTACTTCTATAACAATTAACATGATATACATGATATTCATTTTGACACTTGTGAAAAGCCAATATTATAATATGTATTTATCACATCCCATGCCAGGATATGCATTGGACACGAGAGACCAGGGAAACCAAACCCCCCTGCCACGCCTTTTCTCGCCTCCTGGGGCCACCATTAACCCCTGGGGAGGCTCAGGGCTTGCATCGGAGCACCCCCTGAAGCCATGGGGGAGTCACTGCAGCCTCTGTGCCTCATCTGGTCCAATAGTGTCTCCGGCCGGTTGTGGTCCTAACTACACCAAAGGGGAAATTCCTTAATGGGTGGGACAACTTCTGTTAATGTTGTTGTTTGTTCTGGTATTATATATATTTTCCAGTAAAGAACTGTTATTCCTTTTCCCATATTCTTGCCTGGAAGCCCAGTAATTTCAAAGTTATAACAATTTGGAGGGAGGGGATCATTTTTCCATTCCGTGAAGGTTCACACCTTCCTTGGCAGTCATCTATCTTTTAAACCTGGACACCAGGCAATTGTCTTTCTGCAGTCAAGGTTGTTGTGTGATCGGTGCTACCCACCCACTTAATGCATGTAGCACTGGTTGCATGATGTGTTGCGGGGATGCTTCCTTTGAAAATCCAGTGCAGTACAGGCAATCCCGGTGCCAAGAGGAGACACACTTCTGTCCCAAAACCTCCCGAGGATGCTTGAACTCCCTCATATGCTGCTAATATCTCTTTGTAAGTTGGAGTGTATCAGAGACTGGATTAGATCAATATCTTGATAATATACCTACGTGTGTGTGTGGTTGAGGGTGGGTCAAGCCTTGCTTCTGGTGAGACAGTGCCCTGCCCCCAGATGCCCCAACCTGGCAGTGCTATCAATCATTAAAACACAAGGGGCGGTGCTACCCCAGCCCACCATTGGTTGAGTGACCAGAAGTCCCACCTGGAGGGGCAGACCCACAGAGGCCTTGGGGCTTAAAACGCCCCATGAGGGAACAACATCCTGTCTGGACTCAGCCTTCTTCTGGCTGTCTGTCTCAGCCATGCTGGAACCCTAGGAGGTGGTAGCTACATATATGTTTTTCTAGAGCTGTTCTAGCTTTCTTTTTCTTTCTTTTGCTTCTAAACCTCTCTTCATAGAAATTTTTTGGGTAACTTAACATCTTACAGATTTAAAGGTTTCTAGGTTAAATGGGTTAAGGTTTCAAAAATAGTAATAAATTAATGCTAAGTAATGCTATAATAAGTATTTTATATTGAATTTGGTGTTGTATTTAATCCTTTTTGCTGAAGTTCCTTAATTTTCTATATTTGCCAGTAAATTTTTGTGAATTTGTGACCTCTTGAGAATACTTGTTTGGTATTTCTCCTTTGTATCAAATTAGAGTAAAGGAACCTCAGTTTAATCCCTAGATTTAAGTGTCCAGGGTGTTACAAAATGTAGTAGGCTTTCTGATCCTTGATAAGCCTGGCTCTAAAACCCTAATGGTAAACCTTGGGTTTCTCCTGATGTTCTTTGCTAGAAGCTCCAAGTGAGACCGTGCTACCCAGCTGCAGTGTATATTTTGCAGGGCTGGTCCAGTCTGAACAGGCCCAAGAGCTACCGCACAAGCTATTTCCTGTTTGATCTGCTCAAAGGCCTGTTGTTGCTCAAGGCCCCACTTGAAATGGTTCTTCTTCTGGGTCGCTCAATAAAGACAGCTCACAAGCTGACTATAACCTGGAATATGCATTCTCCAGAACCCCAGAAGGCCTATGAAAACTTGTATTTCCTTCTTGTTAGCTGCTGGAGACATAGTTGCTACTGATACCAAAATCAGCCCAATAGAAACTTTCTAACACAGTTTCGAGGATTAGAAAGCAGGCATTCTTTATTGCAGTGTGCTGGCCACTCAGAGGATACGTCCTCTAATTGAGTGCCCTGAGCATCCGGTAAAGAGTTTTAGCGTACACAATGATTACACATTCATAGACTATTCCTGCTTACTTGATGTATACGTATTACTTCATTTTTCATAATCACACCCCTTATTAGAAGTTCCTGTATGGTTCTTTGGAGGTCTTATTTGGTGGTCTTCAACATTCAGTGTCCTTTTTAGGTGGCTGTTCCTTGACCCGTGGTTTTTAGAAAGTGCAAAACTTTTGTTTTCCATAACTGTTGCATTGACAGCCTTGCAGAGCTGAGCTGGCACCCTGCTTGCATTCTGTATGACTTCTGTTTGCCCAAGTTACATCCTTTATCTACTTCTCTAACGGTATGCTGTTCTGTTCTACTGTCCTTATCAAGTCCCCCCTATCCTTAAGACTAAGTTCCTTATGGGAACTAGTCACTTAATATCTATATTTCATTTTATAGAGTAAGGCATTACAATAGCTATAACACTGAATCATGATGCAAGCTAAAAAACATACAGCAATTATGGTGACGATTATAAACACATGTTTTAACCAAGTCCACCTGGATAACCATGAAGTAAGTTTGCTAAAGATTTCTTCACATCCCCAGGATGTGTGGTCCTGAGCTGTGCATTGTAAAATCTGGGTTTGTTTCCAGATTTCCTGGATATCTGTAGACACTCTACGACTATGATAGCAAAAATAAGACTTAAGCATCTTAGTTTTTCTCAGACAAATGTTCAATTACCTGGAGGGCTTTGGCCCTTTTAATTTTGGAATAACGTATCCATGGTTTTACTCAGTCCAGTTTCAATGCAGTAAAAGTTGCCAGTAGTACCTGGAAAGGTCCCTTCCACTTTGGCTGCAGCGAAGCAGCTCCCCAGTCTTTCAAGTAGACCCAATCTCCTGTCTGAAACTCATGCGCTGTGTGTCCAGTCCCGTCAGTCTGGAGATCACCACTGCTCGCTGCAAATCCTTCAAAGTTTTACTAAGAGAAATGAGTTAATTATTCAAATCAACCTCTCTTTTTAGGTATATGTTTCCTGGAATGTGTGGTACTTGGTAGGGTCAACCATATAGCAGCTCAAAAGGGCATATTTTGCTGGTGCCCCATGGCTGAATTCTAATTCGAAGTAGAGCAACAGGTAATGCTTGGACCCATTTCAAGGAGGTTTCCTGACATATTTTACCCAATTGCAATTTGATTGTATAATTAATTCGCTCTACTTTGCCACTGGTTTGGGGCCTAAAAGGAGTATGAAGATCCCAAGCTATTCCCAAGGCTTTCCTAACCTGTTGTACCCCTTCTGCAATAAAGTGGGAACCTCTGTCTAATGGCATTCCCAAAGGTACCCCGAATCTAGGTATTATTTGATTACCCAGTATTTTAGTCCCTTTCCTAGTCTGGTTGGTGAGACAAGGGAAGGCTTCTGGCCACCAAGAAAAAGTATCCACCAGAACTAGGAGGCATTTATACTCCCCTTTTCTGGGTAATTCAGTAAAATCAATCTGCCAATATTCACCCAGAACATTTCTAGATGTTATAGTTCCTAGGACTACTTTGTTAGCTGTGTTAGGGTTGTTTCTTTTACAAACTATACATTGTTGGATTCTTGGTTGTACAATCTGAGCCATTTTAGATCTAATTACAGAGTTTTGCAAGCATTTCAAAAGTTTTTCAGTACTCCAATGAGTGGCTTTGTGCGCATGATCCCCTATTTCACGCAAGATTGGTTCTGGGACTACTATTTCCCTGGTTCTGGGATCAATGTGCCTTGAGATGTCAAAAGGCCTCTTTCTTTCCAGATGGCCTTGTGTGCATGTACCACTCCAAAAGCATATTTTGAATCAGTCCAAATGTTAACTCATTTTCCTTTACTCAACTCCAAAGCTCAAGTGAGTGGAATTAGTTCTGCTTTCTGGGCCGAAACATCGAAGGGGAGCACCCCGCTTCGATTACCTCATGGTGTGCAGTCATGGCGTTTCCAGATAGTCCTTTTCCATTTTGGACAAAGCTGCTCCCATCAGTAAACAATTCCCAATTAGGTCTTTCCAAAGGGGTGTCTCCTAAGTCAGGTCTGCTGGAATACACTTCTATAGTCTGTAAGCAATCATACTCTGGGATTCCTTCTACTTGTTGGGCAGATAAGAACATAGCACCGTATGTGGTACATAAACAACAGTGCTTTGTCCCAAAGTCAGTTTTCGAGCTTCCTGGACCAAGAGAACAGTAGCTGCTACTGCCCTAATGACAACTAGGCCAGCCTTGGCTGACATTTTCTAGTTACTTTGAAAAGTAGGCCACGGCCCTCCTCTGGTCCCCGAGGAACTGCACCAGCACTCCCAGTGCTATATTTTGTCTTTCATAGGTAAATAGTTCAAATGAGCTCATGAGGTCTGAACTTCCCAAAGCAGGGGCCCCCATGAGGGCTTGCTTGACTTGTACAAAGGCAGCCCATGAATCATCAATCCAGACTATAAAGTCCTTCTGAGCTGTCTTCAAGAGCTCATACAGTGGCTTTACTTGCAACCCATAACTGCTGATCCTCAGGTGACACCATCCAACCATCCCAAGCAATGTACTCAACTCTCTTACTGTTTGTGGGTGTGGGAGTTGGCAAATTGCTTCTTTTCATTCCTGTCCCAGCCTCCTGGGTCCTTGGAGGATTTCAAATCCCAAATAGGTTACTGTGGTCTGGAATATTTGTGCTTTGTCTTTGCATAATATCCACTTAGTCCCAGAAAATTCAACAATGCCACAGTCTGATCCCAACATTGCTGTTTCGTTTCAGTGGCTATCAGAATGTCATCTACATACTGTAACAAGACTCCAATAGGGTTCTGATTTTTCCATTCCTCCAGTTCTTTTGCCAATTGACTTCTGAATATGGTGAGGCTATTTTTAACCCCTGTGGCAGAACCATCCAAGTCAGTAGGGTTCTTCTCCCTGTGTTTTCATTTTCCCATTCAAAAGCAAAAAACTCTTGACTTTCAGTACTCAAAGGGATACATAAAAAAAGCATCTTTCAAATCTAATTCTGTAAACCATTTTAATTTTTCACTCAAGGTCGTTAGCAAGGTATAAGGATTTGCTACTACGGGGTGTATATCTTCTACTATCTTATCTATGGCTCTAAAGTCCTGTACCAGCCAGTAATCCTTTCTGTTTGCCTTCTTAACTGGCAAAATAGGGGTATTACATTTGTATTCACATTCCTTCAATAGGCCATTTTTTATAAATTTTTCCACAAGGGGTAATAACCCCTTACAACTTTCTATTTTCAAAGGGTATTGTTTTTGCCTTACCGGTCACGCTGCAGGTTTCAATGTAATTCTTACAGGCTCTGCTCTTTTTGATCGCCTGGACACCTCTCCACGCCTGGGCACATGTCCAGTCCAGACTATGCGAATCACTTCATCCTCAAGTGATACTGGCATATGGGTCATGTCCAATTTTGGAGACTGTAGTGTAAAAATAGAGACTTCCACATAATTAGGTTCTGGAATACTAACCTGTATTTTGCCATTTTTAAATTTGATTTCAGCATTTAGTTTTTCCAATAAATGTCTCCCAAGGAGAGGCTTTGATGAATTGGGGAGATAAAAAACTGGTGACTCATCCATTCTTTTTCTAATTTAAAATCAATGGGCTTGAAAAATGGCTGAGTTTTGTGATTCCCTGTTGCACCAATGATTGTTATAGAATCATTACTCAAGTTTCCTTTTACTGTTTAGCACAGAGTAACTAGCTCCTGTAGCTACTAAAAATTCTACCTCCTCATTTACCTCCTCATTCCCCAGCTTAGATGCAATCAGAGATTCTGTTGGGGAAGAATCTACCCGTCCCCCTCAGTCGTCATGGGTGAACCCGTAACCATGGGGTCTCTCATGAGAGAACGGGTGTTATGTTTCAACTGCGGTCAATCCTTTCTCCAATATCCATTTTTCTCACAGTATGCACATTGATTAATATCCAGTCTCCCAGGGGAGTTTGAGGTAAATTGTCCACACCCTCATTCCCTTCCTTTACCCGGGGGCACAATTCCTTTGCAAATTCCTTCCATAATTTTTTTTTTTTTGAGTATTGCAACATAGGTGCAAGCCATCGACTTTCAATTATTAAGGTCTGTTATTGAATACAGAACTTTTATTGATATTGGACCATCTGCACCTACCACATGATGGAGGGGAGCCCTTTTATGCCCCAGTTCCCTCATAATAACAGTCTAGGCAGCTTGATTGTCTGTTCCCCCCTCAAACCTGAAAACAGGGCCATAAGATCTAAATCATCCTCCTAACTGAGAAGATGTTTAGAACAAATTTGTCCTATGCTGCATATAGAACATCAACACTTTAACCGTTTTCCTTGATTCTCCTTTTCAAGAGCCAGCACAAAAGGGTCTGAGGGGGCTGAATTCAAGCTGCAATCTTTCTACCATTCCAGATGATTCATCAAAGTGAAAAACATATCAGCATACATAACCTCATCCCATTTCTGTTCTCATCTTAAAAACAACATTAGTTGTAACAATGTATTATAGTTCAAGGTTCCATTTTGTGGCCACTTTTCTCCAGAGTCTAGTTTGTACAATGGCCACCACTGATTACAATACTTAATCAAATTCCCCCCCAATATCTGTCCCCCAGGGGGCTTTCCTGATATTTCTCCGATGTCACAAAATGCAACCAAGTGACCCTTTTAGATTGTCCACTACCCATCTCCAAATAGTAGACCCAAAATGTTACAATACAGGTACAAATACAAAACAACTACAGACTGATAAAACCAAGTCAAATAAAAAGTTCCAGAATATCAAATAACCCACCCAATGCGCTGGAAGATCCACACACCTTATAAGGGCAGGATTTCCAAAATAATGCCTTATTATCAGATGGGATCTTACCTGTGCCTCAGACTGGTCCGAGGATCTGTGGTATTCTTCAGGAAAGTCCTGGTGCTGGTGTAAAGATCCAGAGATCCCTCAGATCCACGGGAGATCAGGTAGTGTCCCATATAGAAGCGCCAAAAATGATACTGAAAATGACCAGATAAAAAATTTCTAACACAGTTTTGAGTATTAGAAAGCAGGCATTCTTTATTGCAGTGTGCTGGTATCTTGGGTTACAATGAAAAGGTGTAACCAAAAGTATATATTCTATTACCATCTTCATAAGCTGTTAAAATAGGTGGCACGGTGTTCTTTGTCTTCTCCATGAGTCAGCCTTGATAACTCTTTCAGGAGGGCTATCTCCACTAATGGGTCATCAAGGTGTCACGACATGACTCACAGAATTACATCATCCCATTGTGAGATGCCCTGCTCAGGGGGAAGAATAAAACTTTCCTACCTGTATATAATCTGAGACTCGGAACACCATGGGAGCACTACCGCTGGATTCCCAGAGGACAAGAGTTCGATACCCACCACTGGACTTCCAGAGAAAGACCAGATCTTTTTACAGGATCACTGCTTAAACAAAACCACATCTATCACTCCAGTGGAATTGTAACCATGATTTAATTAGACTGCTTACCACCACCCTAACGAACAGGGTGTCAGGTCATATTCTGACTCTGCCAGTTTAAGTCAGTGTTACTGTACTGTTGCCTTTATCTTAATTTTCCTATTAAACTGTACTTCTTACTTGGAATCGTCCCCTGCTTTGTTTTCAAACTAGTACAGCTAGTCACTCGGAGGATCCTTCCACTAATTCAGTGCCCTGAGCATTGAATAAACAGCAATATCTTGGTTTGTAAGACAGTTGTCTGATGTGGAAGGCAGGAGCCTCCCTTGGAACTGAAAATATGACCCCCTCCCCTCCAAATTATCATAACTTCGAAATTAAGGGGCTTTCAGGCAAAGATAGTGGAAAAGAAATAACAGTTCTTTACTAGTATGTAAAAAAAGGCAAAAAAACAACAACAGTGGAAGTGAAAACAAACAAAACCAGAAACCCAGTAGCAGCCTTCTTGACTGCAGGCATTTTCCCCTTTGGTGTAGTTACAGTAGAATCTGGCAAGGGTGCGGGTGGCTCTCAGCTGGGCAGGGCAGGTGTGATGATTCCCTCGCGGCTGTAGGGGACACTGTTGTGCGAGGTTTGGCAATCTCTCTCCACGTGGTAATGGCGGCCGCAGCTGGCAGAAATGAACAGAGAAAAGGCTTCCTTTACGAACGAACAGGGGGAGCCGATCCTAGTGCTCCCTTTGGATAGCAAAAGGAGCTGTAGCAGGAACCTTGGAGTACCAAGCTGGGAAGGCAGGCATGAGCAAAGTCCCGGAGTGGTAGATGAGATGTATCAGTAACTGAGCAGCTGTAGCCAAAACCGCGGGTCGTCCCAGCAGGGCAGGGGGTGCAAGTTACAGTGTAGCAAAGAAAAACCTCAGAGCAGTGATAAAAAACAGCAGGGGTGGGGCAGGAACATCTCGGCTCCAAGGAGGGAAAGGGCAAGGCTCCCTGGGAGGGGAAAGGGCTGGGGATCCCGGGGTTTTCCCCTGGGGCACCTGATCGCTCCTTGGCTCTCCTTATCCACCTTTCCTTTGTCACTCCCGGGGGCGATTACTGTAGTTGTTGTTGTTTGGGTCCCTATCTCAGCCATAGTGTCCTCAAATGGAGTTTGGGCCCCTGCCTCAGCCACATTCCTCTGACAGTACTGAACTGTGGCTCGACAGGCACAGGCCAGGCCCTGGCACAGGATGAGAATCCGCTGGGTTTCATTGGGGTAGGCAAGGCACCCTTCTATCACGTAACGCATCAGTTTGCCAGGGTTCATTACCTGTTCAGGTGTCAAGTCCCAGGCAATGGGAGGTGATAACCACTCTAGGAACCTGCCCAAATCCTTCCACACACACACTGCCACCCAGGGACCAGCCGCTTCAGGGCACATTTCAATCCCTCCTCACCTACAGTTTGTTTTGTCTTACACCAGGATGACACCAGATTCCACAAACCCCACAGTGTGCCAACAGTATTAGTTAATAGTATTCATAGTATTCAGCAGCTTACATAAGGATGAACAAGGAACGCGGGAGCCTGCATTCTAAAACCATCCACATCAATCCCAGGTAGGGAGAGGGGGGAGGGATTCCCTCACTGTCCCCAGAAAACAGGTTCCCTAGCACGACAAAGCCATTAATGTCGCAGCAAAGCACTGAGCCACCGTTTGTACTAACATGATCCCAAACTCAACAAAACAAAGAGATAAGCAGTGCACCTGGCAAACTCCATGTCCCATACAGGAGCTTGCTACTCAATACCTACTACTACTATACCATGCAAGATATATAACTAGTATTGTCTCGGCCCACATAGGAACCAAAAAGGACTATGGTGGCTTGACCTTGTCTGGATGCCAGGTGCCCACCAAGATGTTCTAAACGCTCCCCTTCTCAGCTGAACGGGAGAGAGAAAATTAGATGGAAAACAACTCACAGGTTGAGATAAGGCAGTTTACTAAAGGGAAAGCAAAAGTTTGCGCACAAACCAGAAAAGAGGTGAAAGGAAAAAAAAATGTATTCTTTACTTCCCATCAGCAAACACTTTGCGGCCACTTTCTGGGAAGGGGGGTTTCTCTGGAAGGCAAACACTGTAAATAAGAAATGCCCCCGCGTCCTCCTCCTTTTCTTAGCTTTTGTATCTGACCTGATGTCATACGGTATGGAATATCCCTCTGGACAGTTAGGGTCAGCTGTCCTGGTTGTGACTCCTCCCAAGATCTTGCCCACCCACAGCCTACCGATGATGGGGCCGAATGTTGGAGAGACAGCGCTGATGCTGTGCCAACACTGCTCAGAAGTAGCCAAAACACTGGTGTGTTATCAACACCTTTCTAGCTACCAATGCAAAGCACGGCACTGTGAGAGTTCCTTTGGGGAAACAAACTCCATCTCAGCCACACCCAATGCAGCATCATTGGTGCCTGATTCTCGGCTTTGGGTGTCCTTTGCTTCTGAAGTTGCAGTCATAGAAGACGCATTGGTGCCTGCGCTTTAGTCAAATCAATATCCAGTCCTAATCCTTCTCAAAAAAAAGAGGGTTGGGAACAATGTTGCCAGCCTTACTTACTGTCCTTTTACCCTTCACATCCTCCAGGCATTGCCTTCTGTAAGGCCCTGTCTTAATCAAGGCTAGCCAGACCACCCTCACATATCCTCCACGGCATCTTTATAGCTGGTCCTGGGTTTCCAACACGCACAAACACAAACACACAAAGAGCACCCAACGGGCTCTGCTCAGTGGCATCCCTTTCAATGCAGGAGTTCCAGATCTTTGCCACTTGTATTACCAAGTGAGAAAAACTGGAGACTAGATCCTTTTTCTCACAAGAACCTCTTATTGCTCAGAAAGGCTCTTTCCATTGAAACTTTCCCCCTCTCAAAGTGACTGGATCCCCAGATACGGATGGAATTTGCTAGCTCCAAAACATCCCGTTCCTCCCGCGGTCACTATCAGTCTCTAAACCACCAACCTCCTTCTACTTCTACACAGACAAATCTGCCTTTTAGGCTTTCTGATGCCATATCTTGGCCGACTGCCAGGGGCCCAACCAGCTGGTCTCTCACCGCCCCTCCTCAACAGGACAGGGGAAGAAAAAAGGATAAAAAAGTTCCTTCAGGACGTAGTCACCTTCCACATGTAAGGGCAGCAGGGAAATACCTGCCCCAGACAGCGCTTTGCCATTTCTTAAATATGCTTACACAGGGGGTGCCACCAGCTTTGCTGAGTTGCTCAGCTTTGGCCCTCAGGGAGCCCAGTGCCTAGCCGGCAGGAACTAGCTGTGTCCAGCACAGGGCAGACCCTGGCCTCTTCTCACAGAGGCCACCTCCTCAGGCTGCATCTGGAGTGCTGTGTCCAGTTCTGGTCGCTACAATTAAAAAAAAACAAAACAAAACAAACACGCAGACAGACTGGAGAGGGTCCCAAGGAGGGCCATGAAGATGATCAAAGGGCTGGAGAACCTGCCCTATGAGGAAAGCCTGAAGGAGATGGGTCTTTTCTTCCTTGGAAAAGAGAAGGTTCAAGAGGCACGTCATCACAGTATTCTGGCTCTCAAAAGGCAGCTACAAAGAGGACAGAGGCTCTCTGTTAACAGGAAGCTACATGGAGAAGACTCAGTGGGAGTGTATTCCTTATTCCTTTTTATACTTACCCTTTCCTCCCTCCCCCCAACCCAGCCACCACATAGATAATTTCTAAGTTGATTTTGGTTTTAGACTGATTGATTTTAGATTTTAGTTTGCTTTTTCTCTGTGTGCCTTAGCCATTTAGTAGTAGTAAAGCCTGCTTTTGCTGATGCCTTTGCCGGTGATCCTTAAGCGACCTAAAACACCCGTTTGCACTAATTGGCGTAGTTGGCAGGATGGAAAGCGACAGCAATGACTACTTAGAGCAGCATGGAATAAGCCCAAGTCCTAAGTTCTCGGACAAATGGGCTCAGCATGATCCAAAAGCTGTGAAAGAACATCTAAAAGCAGTTAGGGGCTGCATGACGCCTAGCAACGAGAGAGGAATTAGTTGCAAAATGTTAGGCACCTGCATAGGCTCAGGGGGAACCTCATCACAGTATTCCAGTACTTCACGGGAGGGTACAAAGAGGACAGAGGCTCTCTCTTCTCAAGGAGAAACAGGGAACAGACAAGGGACAACGGGCGCAAGTGTCACCAGTCCCTATAGCTGGAGGTTTTCAAGATGCGATTGGACAGGGTGCTAGATAATCTCATCTAGGCTCCCTTTCCCACAGAAGGCTCCACCGGATGATCCTGCGAGGTCCCTTCACACCTGGGCTGCTCTAGGATCCTACGATTCTCCAGCGGATCTATGTTTCATAACCCTTGGCTCTCTCCGGTTTGGAGCAAAGTATCATCAACCTTGCCTGTGAGACGGGACATAAAATTCCACCAGGCGCCACAAATTTCTAAAGCCTACGGCAATCGCCCAGTCTCTCGGAATGTATAAGCCATACCTAGCTTCTCCAAAATTCCCCCACCCCCCTGAAAGCGGGAACACCTTCTAGGTACACAGACAGAACAATAGGCGATACCTACCTCAGCCATTCAGTAAGCAAATACTGCACCAGTGCGGTTTCCATCTACTTCAGGTAAATAATTTCAGTCTCTGCCCCGGGACGATTAAATGAAAGTGAAGTCCTTGGGTTACTTACACACCCACGTCACCAAACGTCACCCGATTTCATGGGGATCTCTAAGAAATGAAGATGCCTTTCAGTGGGCACCCCACATGCCTCCGTAACAGAATTCAAGGGCAATGAAGGACCGCCCTGTTTTCCCATGCTCATCTCCCTTCTTTAACAGCTGTTAAAGCAAGCTGAAATTTGCTGTCTCCCTGCAATGTAGTTTTGGTTGCAGTCTGGCTTGGGATGGAGGTAACTTTTCCCATCACAGTCCTCATAGTGCTCTGCTTTGCAGTTGTAGCTAGAAGGGTCTTGATAATACACCAATGTTTCAGCTACTGTGGAGCACTGCTCCCACAGCATGACGGCTGTCACTCCAACCACCCCCACCCACACAGTCCAGTAGGTGGGGGGGGGTGGGGGGGTGGGCAAGAGGTTGGGAGAGGACAGAGCCAGGACAGATGACCCAAACTGACAAAAGAGAGATTCCACTGTGCTATGGAAGCACCACAGCTGCCGGTCAGACCCTTTGTTTCTCCTACCATATCCCTCCTCACCAGAAAAGGGATATCAACAGGACCTTATCACACAGCTATACATAAAGCAGGAGGTGGATGATTCCAACACATTGCACCGTGCCAAAAAAAACACTTGGACGGCATGCCTGTAGACTCGCATACAGTATCTTCTACAGTTTTAGCAGCAGCCTACATGGGCTTTCTGTACGTTGGCATACCACTGCCAAAGAGCTAAGACTTTGCTTCCTACAAGATGTGGGAGACTGCTAAGTGCTTTCAACATCACACTTCAAATTACTGGACAAATCACTATCAACGAAAAGCTGTTATCAGGCTGAAACAATCCACATACTTGCACTCCGGGGAGACAGCACTTGAACTTGAAGAACTACTTCCCTTCAGTAAGACGCGCAAGACGGAGATGATATCCCCATGATGAATCTTTATTGTGCAACTGCTGCTCAAAGCTTTTATTACCTTTCACAGACACATGTCACAAAGAATTACACACCGACAGCTGCTAGACTGATGGGCAACAGACGAAATCCATTCAGTGGCAATTTGTACATGTGCAGCAATTCTTGCGGTGCAAAAATCTTAGCCAGGTGGCCAGCCCAACTGACGGCCACCCAGAACAGGTAGATGTGTGCGATAGACAGACTGCCCACCCTCGGGCCCTTCATCCACAACCATCCGGAATCCATTGGTCAGGCCCAGGTGAGCAACACACTTCTCGCCAACAATCATTACACGCCCAAGACGCTGGAGAAGGAAGTACAAACCCATAAATAAGTAAAACAAAGCAAAAAAAAAGGAACACACAAAGAGGGGAGAGAGCAGGAAGGGAAGGAACGAGAGCAGAGAACCACCCAGAGAAAGCAGCTAGCCAATTCCTAGCAATTCAACCATTGCACGTCAAATTAATGACCCTCCGACCACTGGCAACTGAAGCTTTCCAAGCAAAGCTAAGCTACGAAGACCGATTATGCACACTCTAGGGGCAAAAGAGAGCTAGGCAATTTTTTTTTCAAGCTAGACAGCAAAGGACTACAGAACAGCCACAGAAGCCGGCTTTGTCTCCGGGTTAAAGCCCCCATTGTGTCTTCAGGCAACATAAGCAATCCCGGTGGAAAATAAACTTTAGGCTGCCTTTTGCGTGGGTTTACAAAGTCTTTGAACTTGGCTTTCATAGCTAAAAGCAAAGCATCCGGCACCTCTCAACAAGCTTTGTCCTTCCTGGCCCCTGACCTGCCAAAGCCCCCAAGCCCTCTTTGCCATGTTAGAAGAACTACTGGTCTTGCTCTAAACCATGACATTAGGCACCAGACTGCACTCCAAAAAAAACACTGCATTTTGCACCAGAAGTACATACCCAAGGATGAGCATTGCTTTATGTCACTACTTTTAGTCAAAAAGCTCAACTCCATTACAAGCTAGAGGCAAAAGATTATAGCGCCACAAAATCCAAAGTAGCCTACTGTGCCCTGTCAAGATGCAAAGGGGGGATGGGAAAGAGTCTAGTAAATGAGAAACTACCTACAGGTACAGTTTAGTGTACAGACAGCTTCCACAGTACTTACAGATTCACCAGACTCTCCTGCTTCAGACAACCCCATCATTAGCTCCTTAGGCACGACTAGGAAAAGCATCCCAGCTTGGGGTGAAAGATCATGGAACACACAGCACTGGAGAAAGAGTTAAACAGTTAAAACATAACCGGCTTCAGAGAAAGGCTACAGTTTAAGCAAATCCATCTGCCCCACTGAACTCCTACAGAAGCAGATTACCAGATACCCCAAACACAGGCCAGAACATTGCTTTTTCTTGCGTGATATTAATGCTTTCTATACGCAAAACACAAGATATTTACAGAGCCGCCTGCAGAAGTGGGATACAGCATGGAAGACGATGGGTGAAGGAGATGGGCCACTACTTGCCATTAACCACCCTCAGTATGTTTTAGTTCGGGCTGATTGTTTCCTCAGTGGTTCTTCTGTTGGATGTGGTCCACGCAGAAGCAGGGGACAAATGGCTTAACTGAATCAGCAAAGAGTTTAGTGAAGTGGAAGAGCAGCGGCCATTCACTTCCCACGGTACAGGGAGCTCAAGTATTGAACAAACGCATAATGTCAGGAAGTGCATGGGACGAGTCTGTCTTCTACACTGCATGCAAACCTTACCTTCAAAAGCAGGAGGCATCCCTAACTGTTAACTTTCAGCATTTTAATAACTACATCATAGGGGATATTACCTTAACCTTAACGTTAACGTCGCATAGGCAACGGCTGCATTGTTTTCCCCCTGGTCTAAGCAGCTCACTCTAGCTCCCAGCACCAGCACCCGTGACCCTTGCAAGCATGCTGTTATCACGGTCCCAATTCCCCACAGAAACAAGATCGGGGAAGCTTTTCCAGCCTGCAGGAGGACCACTTTCTAGCTTTTAAAAGAAAATCCAGAAAAAGTCGTAATTCCTCGCCCTAATAATCCAGTTTGGGGGTTCAGAACCAAAGCCTAGCACAGCGCAGCTATGAAACCTATTCAATGTTATTACATAACACATCAAGGCCTGCATTTCTCCTAAGCAGAGCCAACTCATTACGGTCACTACTCAGACATTCAGTCTTCACACACACACGTACCCGCGGAATCCCCAGGAGACTGACTGCGTGTGCCTAAAATAAGCTTTCAAAACTATCATCCTACACGAGGTAGGACCACCACCATTCCTCGGCAGCAAACTTTGCACGACTTGCAACGTCAAAGGGACATCACGCCGCAAACGTCTGCGGCTGACACCAAACGCGTTACCGTCGGAGGCCCTTCTCTACGCGCGCACACGACACGGTGGGGGTGGGATCCGAGGCGAGCCCGGACAGCACCTGACAACCACTACGCGCCGCGACAGACGGAGGGGTGGGGGTGGGGAGCGGGCACGGAAGAAGCTTTGGGGTGGTGCAATAGACAGCGCCACAACCCAGCGAGGCCCCGTCCGTCCCCCGTCCCTCCACCCACCCGCAGCAGCAGCGCCGCCACCCGCCCTGACGCGCTCCCAGGTACCGAACACCGGGTCCTCGGCTCGGGGGGCCCACGAAGGCGGGAGGAGGGGGAGGAGGGAAAAGGAACCGCAAACAGAGCAAAGCCGCGGCTACCTCCTCGTTCTCGTCGCTGACGGTACCGCTGAACCGCCTTGCCGATGATCTTTCCGAAGACAACAGTGGCGCCACCAGACCGGACGGCCCGCACCCCGATACTCTCGTCAGCCAAGGACAACGCCCGTTGTCGCCCCCGCGCTTCCTCCACTCGGCCAGGCCCTCTGCGGCGCCCATTGGGCGGCCGGATCGCCGCCGGCCGAGCCCGCGTCTCGATTGGCTGTCTCGCCTGTCGTTTTCGTTTGTCTCCGCCTCGTCTGCGTGTCCGCCCTCGTCGAGGTGGTGCCCTCGGGGCGTGGAGGGATCCGACCTTGGCGAGTCCGCGGAGGGATCTTCCCTTTGTTGTGCTGCGATCCTGAGGGCGGGCAACGAGGTCGCAGAAGTTGCGGCAGCTACAAGTACTATTTCTTTTAATTTGTTACTGCATCAAGTCCACCCCAAAGGTGCCTGTGCCTATTTGGTGCTGCTCCCTGCAGTCAAACGACTGCTTAGGGCAGGGCAAGCCTGGCCTTAACTTCTCGGGACGTTTCACAGAACCAACAGAAGTTTCCCTACGTTGTTCCCTGAAAGCCCCACTTCCATTGCAGACGTTTCTAAGCTGCACACCTCCTGGGAGAAAAGACAATTCAAAATGTGCGTTCGGCGCTGCTGGCTTGAGGGCTCAAGGTAGGATTTGGGCTAAGCTGGGTAGGAGGCTTTTAGAAAAATGGGCAGTGCTCCCAAAGCTGCCCAAAGGGTGGTCTTTGGTCCCCTGCATCCCCGGGGGCAGTGAGCACTTTGAGCGGTCTACACAACTGTCTTGTAACATATATAAACCCTGCTTTCCTCTGTATCGGGCTAAGGATATCCTTTGCCACCTTTGCAGCAAGGACACTTTGTCCTATTTTGCAAAGCTGCTTTCTAGCTGATCGGCCTCCAGCATGTACTGGTGCATGGGGTTGTTCCTCCCCAGGTGCAGGACTGATGTACATACAGGTTCCTCAGGTGGTCTTAAACCGGATTGTTTCCTATGATGGGAAGGACTTTTTTTCCCCCAGTGACTGCCTTGAGATTCAGGGTCTCGAGAGATGTGGGAACAGTGATTGCCAGTGAAAACAGAGGAAAATAAATTGCCGAGTACCACAGCCTTGTGGTACCATGTGTCTTGTCACTAAACTTTCTGGCTTATTTATTGGCGGGAAAAGGAAATGGGGGGGGGGGGGGCGGGCGGGCGGACATGTGGATGGCGCACGCTTTCTTTAGTCTTCCTTTTTTTACCAATGCACCTGTGGAAGCTCATCTTATGATTCCTCACATCCCTTGCCAGATTCAGCTCCAGATGTTCCTCAGCTTTCCAGATCCCATCCCTACAGACCCGGGAGGCATCTTTAGATTCTTCCCAGAATGCACGTCCCTGCTTCCACTACCTATGCATTTCCACTTTGCGTTTCAGCTCAACCAGAAGAGAAGGCCCTTACTCAGCAACACTGGGCTCCTGCCTCTCTTGGCTGATTTCTTACTATGACCTCCTCCTCTTGATTGGACGGCCTATAGTAGGCGCAAACCATGAGGTTTCCTTTGCTGGCTTGTGAGGGATGATGACCAGGGAGCCAGGAAAGGGCATACAGCCTGCACTGTGTATCATCCATATTATCTTTGTGGATGGAGATCTGCATAGCTGATGTCAAGAAAAGGCAAGTTGGCCAAAGGAGGAGGTCCCAGGCAGCTAGGATAGTCCTCTTTTAGCTCTGATGAACGGCACAGAATGGAACAAAATCTTATGTCCAGAATTTGAAGGACACCACAGCCAAAAAAGTAACCTTTGCCCGATTAAGGGTCATTTAAGTATTAAGATGCAGACCCCTGAGTATGCCAATAAGTTTAATGAAGTACATGCTACCACATACATGACTATATTACTCAGCTGTCCTCTTAGATCATGCTATATATAAGGAGGGTAGAAATTTCACCTAGTTAGGATGACATCCCAAAAGACCTCGGAGACAGTCGACAGGCTGCTCTCTTCTCCCTCCTCCCAAGCAGGGACACCTTGGGAAGCTTCTGCGTACGATTGTTATTTTTTTTATTATTATTATTTTTTATTATTATTACCTGGGTTAGCACAATGCTATTAGAGCTCTATCACAGCTAGTGCATTTCTGAATCTGTATTTCTATAGCTTCAATACACTGCACTATTGGTGAATCTATGCTTACGAAGGTTCTTAGAGAACACAACCGGACCCATAGTGTCAAATTGGTTGTAATAGAAAATGAGGCCTAACCGCACACAGTCCCTCTGATCGCTGAGGACGAGCTGGAACGCAAGGGGCTTTTTTTCTGCCAAATTTCTTACTCTTAATGCAACAGCTTGGCCTCTAATTTTCGCCCATAAGCTCTCAACCTGTTCATCACTGTCATTCAAAGACAGCTCTATGCAGTCAATCCCTCTTATTTTCAGTTTACCCACTTTTGGGTGCTCCCCCCCAGCCAGAGTTGTATTAATTGACTGGTTTTTTCTAATTAGATCATCATATACCTTGATTCCTAACTGGTTTCCCTGAAGTTGTGGTAGTAAAAAACCAGTGGCCTAATATACCCCACATAGCATATCCCTGACCAGTTTGTAGGTAACCTGTGAAAGGCCTTTTGACCACAAATCCAGTAATGCCCTTTCAAAGTCCAGGTCCCGTTAGTAAAAGGGCTTCTCCAATTTTTATCATCAATTGGTGGGTCAAAATACAGCTTGCTTCCTGGGTCTAATGGTCCCCTAACAATAGTTGTACTACTATGAGAGTCACAATATTTGCATTTCCAAGCTCCCACATGAGGTTTCCACCTGCAGTTACATCCCAGATCTGTTTTGTTAGATCTGGACTAGAAAGTGTTAAAAAGGGTTCGAGTTCCATTGAGATGTTGCCATTTCCACTGGTGATCACGGACAACATGTGTCTTACTTGTGGAATTATCTCGGGGGCAGCTTAAAAATAAGTGATCAAAAAACCTGTCTTTCCCCACTGCTTTACATCCTTCAAAATCCCTTTGGTAATTATGGTAAGAACACCTTACCCAGCTACCATTAGTCAGCTTAACATGTGTTTGATTCTATCTACCTCGATATTTGGAGCAATCATAAGGAAGACAGTTGTGGGTCCAACAGTCTAAACCCAAAGATAAAGTCCAGTCACAAATACTTTTTCTCACATATATGCCTCCTGTCCTATTTAGGCAATAAATGCCTCTTTCAGAAGAATGAAGCTGCCATGGACTTCCTTCCTCCTCCCAAAATCCCGTTCCATTATGGACTTCACTCAAGGTGTTGAGCCACCATTTAGGTTCGACTGGGCTGGCCACCCATGGCCAGCTTTCGGACCCTCCTGGCCCACCACAGACCTAACAATTGCTAAGGTTAAAGGTTTTTGCTACTTCTTCTCCTAAAACTAAAAAATTATTTTCCCACTTTTGGCCCACGCCTAATTGACAATATAAAGGTAAGACTATTAAGAAAAATATTCTAATGGTGTAATCTAATTTCCTAATCTGATGTTTACGTTGTCTGTCACACCACCTGTGGCGAGTGAAGGCACAGAAACAGCTTAAAATGACAGTGAAGATCAGCCCCTCAGTGACTGGAGATCTGAGAGGAGGGATGTTCATACAAACAGTTTCAGCAGTCTGTGGGTAGCACACAGGGCTCCCCCGATGTCCACACACTGGCTGCTGCTCCGGTCCACTCCTGCGGAGTGTCAGTCGCGGCCTCCCGTCCTTCTCCTCCAGCTGAGATGTCCAAATCTCCGGGGCCTCTGAGGCTTTGACCGAGTGTGATGGGTCTACCCATGTTCAGCTGTCTTGACGGCCGTTTCTGTGCTCAGTAACACTTGGAAAGGTCCACGCCACCTCGCTACCAGGGGTGCTTCTTTCCACTCCTTAACTAGGACCCAATCTCCTGGCTGGATGTTGTAAACAGCGAAGTTCAAAGGCAGCGTCTGTGTTAACTGGTTTCCTGTCAAAGAGATTTCACAAGACACAGTATCCTGGCCACAGACTGGTTTACGTATACATTATTTATTTCCAACTCCCCCACTAGGTTGAGAATTACAAGAGTAAGGAATTCTAAACAACAATTTGAGGAGAGATGAAATAATATTCTTTTTGGATTTGGCTCTTATTCTTGCCAAAACTGATGGCAAAAGCCATGCTATCTTAGTTTCTCTCACTAGTTTTCAAAGGTGTCCCTTTATTTCTCTATTCATCCTTTTAACTTGACTTCAATTCTCAGGGTGTTATGGCGTATGGGTGTCCTACTGAATTTTTTAAGTAGCCATAATCTCTTGAAGGATTCCCCTGTAAAATGAAATCTCCTGTCCACGTTCAATGTTTTTACAACTCCATTTGTTAACTGATGAAATAGTTGTTGAAGTCGCTAGAAACTCTTCTGGCCACCTTGTCAGCCGACATACCACTACCAGAGGGTATTTTAGTCTTTTTGCCTAGGGCACCTCAGTAAAATACACCCGACATTCTTGGAAACAAGTATAGTTGAAGGTTATTTTTCTGTTTTGTAAATTCCTCTGTAGTCTGGCTATTGACTTTAGTCAGGCATTCCTCAATAGTTCGCTTTTCCAAAACAAAAAGACCTAAGACAGTATATCTTGAAGAAGGTCTGTGCCAATCCTAGAGAGGCACAATAACTCTTCATTGAGTTATTTTAACATTTGCAGGCTCCAAGTTCCTGGCATCCACTGTTTACTGTCCTTTGTTAACCAATTTCCCCCTTTTTCTTTTGTCCTACTACCTTTAATTTTCTCTAACTCCTCTGGTGCAAAAGACAGTGCCAGCACCACACTTCCCTGCTCCCTTTGACAATGTACTCCCAGGGAGTAAAGGGCGGATCCCAGAGACATCCGGCAAAAGTGCTGCTTTCTGAACGTTTCTATTGACTGGTTGATTACTTATTGTTTCCTTTTGACTACCTTGCCTGATGTCCCTTTACAGTTCTTATTTTTATTTCTCTTGGTAAATCCATCACTTCCAATAAGTGAGTAGCCGAGTTCCAATGAGTTAGGTTTTTTTCCTTGCAGGTTAATAAACTTCTTTCTTCCTATGGTTTCCCAAATGTATGTATTACCTATACGTATATTTAGAATCAGTGAAAACATTCAGTGTTTTGTCCCGATATAATTCACAGGCTTTCACAAGCGCATTCAGCTCTGCTGTTTGAGCTGATCACGTGGGCGGCAACCTCCCCCCCTTTCCTTAATTCCCTTCCATTGACAATAGTATATCTTGTGAATCTCTTCCCTTCTACCACCCTTGAAGACTTACATTTTTTCCCTCAGGCCAGGGAGTATCTCGCAAGTCTCCCCTAGCCCGGGTCTGGAGATCTGTTACTTGAATGCAGTCATGGGATTCTTCCCAGCCCCCCTCTCCAGGGCCGGTCAGACAGGAGGCTGGGTTAAACCCTTCCCCAGTTCTCAATTCTAAATCCTCCCGTTCCATTAAACAAGATTCATATTGCAATAACCGAGTGCTGGTCATCCACTTAGAGGCTCTTTCAGTTAACAAAGCTTTAACTTGATGTGCAACTTTA
Organism: Petroica traversi; assembly: GCA_025920805.1. Lineage (NCBI taxonomy): Eukaryota > Metazoa > Chordata > Aves > Passeriformes > Petroicidae > Petroica > Petroica traversi. Next base: position 8,781 of record JAHLSL010000217.1, on the reverse strand, counting down.
ACCACCCAATACCCTCCCATTGTCAGTTTTCGGGCTTCAGTCATTATCAAGGCTGTAGCTGCACAGTTCTGCAGACAAACAGGCCAGCCTCTGGCCACTGGGTCTAACAGCTTAGAAAAATAAGCAACAGGCCGCCGTGTTCCCCCGTGTTCCTGTACCAGAATTCCTTTAGCATGGCCCGGTTTCACATCCACATACAACTCAAATTCCTTGTCTGAGTCTGGAAGAGCTAAGACCGGGGCATCAACCAATTTGTCTTTTAATTTCTTAAAGCTTTGCTCTCCTTCTGGTGTCCATACCACGAGATTAGGACTGTTCTGGGTTAAAAGACCATATAAAGGTCTGGCCAAAACAGAAAAATCCTCAATCCATGCTCTGCAGTACTCAACCAATCCCAAAAACTGCCGTAGCTCCTTTTTTTTTTTTTTTTCCCTGGGGTAATGGTACTTGTAAAATTCCTTGTATTCTTTCTGGATCAATATACCTTAATCCTTCAGTTAAAATGTGTCCTAGATATTTAACCTTTTTCTCTACCGATTGTGCCTTCTTTTCAGACACTCTAAGTCCTTTCTTAGTAAGAAAATTAAGTAACTTTACAGTAGCCTTTTCAACCACTTTTTCTTGTTCTTCTGATAAAAGTCCTGGTTGTTTTAAGGTAATTTGGAGAGGCTCTATATCTAATTTTCCGTATTTCCCTGGGGCTGCCCACACTTCCGGGTTGATTTCAGTATAAGCCTTCTCAGACATTTTACACAAAGTTATCACAGTGTTAGACTCTGTATCATTTTTCACGATACTAATTTGCCTTCCCACTTTAGCCATCAAATCCCTCCCCAGTAAATTGCAATCACAATTGGGAACAAACAGGAATTCATGCATTTCATATTTGTCCCCCACATCTACTAACAGTGGTTGAAAAAATACACTCGCTCATCTTTTCTACTCACTCTTTGAATGATCAGTGATCTTTTTGACAATTTTCCCCCTTTAAGGATAAAATTTAAGGTGGATCGAGAGGCCCCTGTGTCTACTAGGAAACACACTTTCTCTCGAACTGGACCCACATTAAAAGTTAACAAGGGCTCCAGTGTGGTGGGTCCCTGATATAGTGGGAGCCTCTGACACCCCTAACAATCCATCTCCATTAATCGCTGGACTTCTTCCTGCTGGGGCTCCAGCTGCTTTTGGGGACATTCCAGCTTCCAGTGTCCCTCTGCCCTGCAGAAAGCACATTGATTTCTTCCCAGCTGCTGTTTGGGTTGGCTCTCCCCTGCCGAGGGGAGATTGCCTCTGCCACTCCCTTGTGGCCGACCCCCCCCCCCCCCCCCCCCGTCCCCGGGGACCCCTTGGTCCATCGCTTTTTCTTCCGGGGCTGTAAAAACTCTTGCCATTATCTTGGCTTTTGCTTTTGCTTTTTCTTCATCCCTTCTTACATAGATTTGCTGTGCTTTTCACAACAAAATATACAAAAAGCAGGGGGAGTTTGGGTCCCCTCTAAACAGGAGTTTTCAGGTCTACCCGAAACCCCATGTAGACAAAGGAATTAAATTTCCAAATTTATTTACCACAAATTTTATAATTCCTTCAGAGAAAGATACGTTTAAACTTCTAAGCCTACAGAAGAAACCACAATTTTTACAACTCTTTGAACGATCAAAGATCTCTTTGACAAGCTATCTACAGCTTAAAACCATTCGTTTTCCTAGTGAACAAAAAAATCTTTAAAAGAAGATCCTAATATTTCTACGCACAATTTGCATTTCCTGGATAGTCTTCCTTGTGCTCACTCTCTTTATTACACACGGAGCCACTCTCTGTGCTGTCGCAATGTGTAAACGCGGCTCCCCCCCCCACCGGCGCTCCTGGCGGGCACGGCCGGCAGCAGCACAGGCGACCAGGGTGTCCCGCAGCCTCACGGGGCCTCACTGCCTCCCCTGCACAGGGGTGTTGGGGTAAAGCACTGCCCAGCGCTGAGCCCCTGCTGCCCCACAGCCCCCACAGGCCCCTAGCCTGTGCTCTCGGTCCCGCACCTCTGTGCCCGGTGTTACCGTGCCTTGCCAGAACCGTATCTCCCCACACTTCCCTTATTGCCCTCCCTGGGCGTGGTTTGTCGAGAGCCCTTCTCGACTCTCCCGTTATTGCCTCCCTGGGTGTGGATCGTCAAGACCACTTCTCGACTTTTCCCTTAACTCTGGAAGAAGGTGTAAACCAACTCATCATTTTTCCAAGGGATTCTTCGGAGATATTTTGGGATCGTCATCCCTTCTGCCAGGGCCCCTCCCCGGCTTTAACTTTGCAGCCCTCCATGGGTGCCCTGTTTCACCTGCGCAACCCTCCATGGGTGCCCTCCCAGGTTTACTTCCCGAAGATCCTATTTTACTCACCAGTGAGATTTTTCAATGGTCCTTCCTTGTGGACTCTTCACGGACCCCCTGGTCCGTCACTTGTCTGTCTCCTGGACAGTCTCGGGCACCCAAGCAATCTCCTGGTGCCGGCCGCCACCAAGGGGAGCTGATCACCGAAAGTGAGTGAGGCGCGCCATCAGCTCCGCTCGCTGCCCGCCGCCCCCGGAAGGTGGAAGGATCCCGGAAGAGCCCCCATTTGTGAGGAAAATTAATCCACAAACACCAGAGGTTTATGTCCAAAAAGGAGGCAGAGGAGTCCTGTCACTTTATTCGAATAAAGGGAGAGGCCATGGGGCATTTCCCCTGGGGTCGCTCAGATTTTGGAGGACGCAGCCTCCTTTTTACCCTGATTCCCGGCCGCATTTCCCTCTCTTGTTCCCCATTGGCTGAGGGATTCGAGAGGCACAGACTTTCCGAAAACGTCTAATACCTGAGACCCCCCAAGGTATAATCCCCCCGTTGTCTTTCCCTTGCATCACTCAGTGGAATTCCTTATGGAATTTATGGATCTTCTCATTGCTCCTCTCATTTCTCAACATTAAATTTTATGTATCTGCAGACCTTTGGTTGGTTTGTAAATGCAAATTTCCCTCATTCCATTCATAAATCAGTGTAGTCTTCCCCATTGTTTTCTTTATCTCTTACTGCTGATTTTATCTACTGGCAAGACCCAGAGCTCTGTTTGTGAAGACAAATTCCTTATTCCTTTAATTCTGACCAGTTTATAGCCATCGATTGCAGAGTTGTCCCAGCACATTTCTGCCATGGTAATTACATTGTTTGCTTTCTGGCTGCATGGTGGCTTCCAGCTCCTCCTCTTTCTTACATGTACTGTGTGCATTGGTACAGAGGCATTTCTGTTGGGCTGTCGACCGTGTAGCTTTTTTGGAGGATCAATCCCCAATTCCTTTGTGGCCTTTCTCAGGTATTCCCCTCTTGCTTCCCAATGCATTAGCAGCACATGGCTCTTCTGTGTTGCTCAAAACTCCATCGTCTTTCCCTGCTGAGTCTTGTTTAAAGCCCTCCTTGTAAGTCTGGCCAGCTTGCTGGTGAAGACCATCTTGCCCCGCTTGGTCATGGGAATCCCATCAGCTCCAAAGAGACCCGGCTTCTTAAAGGTAGATCCATGATCATAAAAGCTAAAACTTTGAGTATGGCACCAGCTATGCAGTCTGGCATTCAGCTGTTCAGTTTGTCTCCTCCTTCCTGGACCCCTTCCTCAGATGGGACACCAATAGAGGCCGTGCTCCTTCCTGATCCTTTTAGCATCGCTCCTACAGACATAATAGACTCCTGGGAGGGTTCTAAGTTGCCCCGTCAGACCCTACACAGAAGAGTAGGAGCAGATGATAATCTGTAGGCTTCACCAGACTCGGCAGCCTCTCAGTGACACCACGAATGCGAGCTCCTGGTAGGCAGCAGACTTCTCTAGAGAAATCGTCTGGGTAGGAAATGGGTGCCTCGGTGCCTCTCGGTAGGGAATCTCCAGTTACTAATAGCTTTATGTGCTTCTCTGGCGGCACTGGTTCTAACGTGGGCAGGTGGTTAGGTCAGCTTTGCATGGTTGGCTTGTCCTGGGTCCTGTCCATTACTCATGGGCTCTTCAGTCTCCAACCTTGGAGCATCCTGTCTGTTATGTAGGGGCACTTCAGGAGATGGGGGACGGTTCTTCCTTCTACCCCGAGCACAGACAAGTGTCCAGTCTCCTCCATCTCAGGAGTTACTTGTGTCAGTCACTTCGAGGTTGGAGTGTGGCTTACCTTCCTCTTGCACAGCCTGAAGGCAGGCTGTTGCTCAGCCTGGGACAGTGTACCGTTGCCTTTTTCCCAACCTGGAAATGAAACTCGAGATAACTTTAGTAAGGAGGTAATATAAGAGCGGATCTGTTGGGGTTTGGATTTCTTCCCTTTGTTTTTCTTAAGGAATTTTTTCTCCCATAAGTTGCTAAGGAACTAATAGTTGGGTACTTAAGAGAACAAAAGAAGGTGGCCAAACACAGGGAGAGGCAAGCTTCTCTCAGGGGGCAGAGATAACTGGCGAGAATTGGGCTGGTAAAAGCCTAGGCGAGGCAGCTGTTTGGCTCTCTCGCTCTCTGGGGGGATTCGGAGCAGGACGGTCGGAGCTGCTGCTTGCTGAAGGGACTCACCGCCAGCGCACCACCAGCACGGACCTGCTTTCCTTTCTGCTGTGAGTTTTCTCCCTCCCCCTGCCCCGCCGGGAGCTGCCCTGTCCGTCCTCGCTTATCCGGCACCGCGCCGAGACTTTGCTACGTTGTAGCCTCGCAGCCCCTGCCTGCCAGGACCTCCTGCTGGCCCATCTCGCTGCCTCCGAGGGGCCCTGCTGCAGCACCGACATCGGCTGCCCTGAGGGTTTGTCAAGCAAAGCCTCTCCTCCATCCCTCCCTGTCTCGGACACAGCAGCCATTACCTCGTGTTACCTGGTCTCGCGCCGGAGCGCCCCCTGCAGCCGCGGGGGAATCATCGCACCCTCCCTGCCCACAGGGAGCCAACCAGTGCCCCTGCCGGCTGTGACTGGAACTGCACCAAAGGGAAAAGTGCCTGAGGCCAAGCAGGCTGGTACTGGGATTCGGGTTCTGTTTGTGGTTTATGTCATAGTTTTTTGTTATTTGTTAGCTTTGTTTTACGTACTAATAAAGAACTGTTATTTCTATCCTCATATCTTTGCCTGAGAGCCCCTTGATTTCAAATTTATAATAATTTGGAGTTTACATTTTCTATTCCAAGGGAGGCTCCTACCTTCCTTAGCAGACACCTGTCTCACAAACCAGGACAAGATCTTTATTTGAAGGCCTTCAGGGGCAATTATGGAAAGATGTCCACAAAAGCCCACATCCCCCAGGGATGAGTACATTTTTAGAGGTTTTAGGAAATTAGCATAATTGATTAAAACAGCACCAATTGGGAGGACAAGTGGTGATGCAATTTTCCCCCAGGTCAAGCCCCTCCTCTGGAGTCCCCTCCTCGGCACTAGCTGTACTTTGTCCGTGAAAATGTATCTCGAAGAGGTGTTCTCGGCCTTGGTTCCCAGGAAGAACCAAGATAGCATAGGGGCCTTGTACCTCCCAGGGCTTGGAGCTCTGGAATTTGTTTTGTCTTTGCCTAGGAAAAGGCCATGGAAAAGTACTGGGAAAACTAGCCACTAATACAGGAGGCTACAGAGCTACAAATATACGTGCAAAGAATACAGAGAAGATATAAAAGCAAAAAGGCAAAAACCAAACGGCATCAGTACAATACCACACATTGATCTCCTGCTTGCGTTCCCAGATACTGTGCTGCCTGTCGAGCTCCTCTTGTAACAGTTACTTGTCCAAGGAGATCTTCCTCTTGGGCACACTTGCAGCTATGACATTCACCACTGCCTTTGGGCACTAAGGGGGACTTCAGGGTACTAGAGTTCTTTCCCTGCCCTTTGCTCATTGACCCTGTCCATCACTCCCGCACAGGGCTGCTGATTGCTCTCTACCTCTCCCTCCTCGCACCCTCACCTTTAGTTTAAAGCCCTCCTAATGAGGTCAGCTACCCTACTGGCAAAAATACCTTTGCCCCGCTTAGTGAGGTGGAGCCCTTCTCTCCCAAGCAGATGCTGATGCAAAAACAGGGTCCCATGCTCATAGAACCCAAAACCCCATTGCCAGCACCAGTTCCGCAGCCAATTATTGACTCGCATTATCAGTGCCCTTTCCCCTCAGTGGCAGGACTGAGGAGAACACCCCCTGGGCCCTCATGCCCTTTACTACCACCCTCAGAGCTCATGGGTCATTGCTAGGGGAAACCTTGTGTCAAAGATGCACTCTTCCTGTTAGAACTAACTGAACTTTGGTCCAGGTAGATGCTCAACAAGTAGGACTATCCAAAGTTAATCCTACTGTGTGAGGCCACCGTCGAGAACTCAGCGCCAAAGCCAACAAAGCGTTTTTGCTGGACGCTGGGCTGATAAGCGACCAAACCTGCATGAACACAGCAGAAAATCAGACTACGAGTCAACCACTTGACACTATCAATATGTGCAGCTGTCAGAGTCCGTTCAACTCTCCCTCCATAGCAGCTGGCTGCATGGCAGTGATCTCTCCTCAAGTAGGGACGCCTCTCAAGGTTGCCCCTCGAGGCTGAGATCCCTTACTGGACACTAGGCATCGATGGGTTGCTAAGGGACATTTTTTTCACGAGCATAGTAACCTCACATGATAATCTTTGTATTCCATGCTGACATTAAGTCTAGTAAATAGCTTACTGTCTCAGTTTTGAGACAATTTGTAAGAGGACACTCTGGAATGGGTCGTCTTCTCTAAAAGGTTTTCAACAATCCCTTTTCACCAATAGGAAATGAATACTAATACATGAAAGTGAAAAAAACCCAAACATGGTTTATTAGCAAACAGAATTCCCACAAGGCAAGGGAAAAAGAGTAAATAACCGCTACGTATTAAACTGCCAGACCTCACCCCCCCCACACACACACTGGAACAAAGACCCAAAATCCCAGAGGAACACCCGCTCACAACATGCAGTACAAGATTGCGCCGGCTTCCCTCTCAGGCAAAACAGTAGTTATCACGGATCAGTTCCAGCAAGATGAAGGCCCAGTGGCTCATCCGGCATCAAACTCCTCTCCACGGCAGTGAACAGCAGAACGGTCCTGGCAGAGGTGAAGCATCTGGGCTGAAGTCTTGGTGTTTTATCTCTCCCGGCTCGGCTCACAAAGGCTTTGGACTGGAGCGGGGCTGCTCCGCTCCTGCCGGTGCAGTGTCCCCAGTCTCTGAAAAAGCAGCTGCTCAGTTTGCCTCAAGGACGTCCAAAGATCGCTACTACAGCTTCTCCAAGCCAAGGAAAGCTTTTTCCTGCCTGGACCAAAAAAACCCAAGCCAGGCAGGCAACAAAAAAATCACACTGCACCGACCCGCGGAAAACCTGGGCAGCAAGAGTTTAAAAACACTCGCACAGCAGCAGAAGCTTCCCTGCCCTGGCCCCACACACATCCAGTCCCTGGGCCCTAAAGATACAGCAACCATATTTGGGCACAAAGCAGAGGATCATGTAATATACATTCACAATAACTCACTCCAAGACACTAACTATTGACCGCCAATCCATCGGTACATATCAAAAATTTTACGTACATAAATTTACCGATTAGAACTCAATAAACTAACTACTGGATCAGATCTGTCCGAGTGATCTCTGACGCTTCTCCTGCAACACCTGGATGGCATCAAAAGCATCTGTGGTGGCTTGACCTTGGCTGGATGCCAGGTACCCACCAAGCTGCACTAGAACTCCTACTTCTCAGATGGACAGGGGAGAGAAAATTAGATGGAAAACAGCTCAAAGGTTGAGACAAGGCAGTTTACTAAAACAAAAGCGAAAGTTTTTGGGTGAACAAACAAAGTGGAAAAAGAAAATAATTCTACCCTCTAACTCCCATCAGCAAGCGCTTTATGGCCACTTTCTGGGAAGCAGGGTTTCAGCATGCATAGCGGTTGCTCTGAAAGGCAAACGTTGTGAATAACGAATGTGCCTCCTTTTTCCTCCTTTACTTAGCTCTTCTAGCTGAGCTGACATCATATGGTACGAAATATCCCTCCGGCCGATTTGGGTCAGCCGTGCTGGTTGTGTCCCCTCCCAGGATCTTGCCCACCCTCAGCCTACTGATGATGGGACAGAATGTCGGAGAGACAGCATTCATGCACTGACAACACCGCTCAGCAATAGCCAAAATACTGGGGTGTTATCAGCACCTTTCTAGCTACCAATGCAAAGCATGGCACTGATAGCCACTTTGGGGAAAATGAACTCCATCTCAGCCACACCCAATACAATCTCCACCCCTTACTCCATACCATTTGCATCATATTCAGATCCCACAGAATTATATCTGTCTTCTAACTCTTCCATTGTATTTGTCATGACTGAAATTCCTTTTTACCAACGCTTAGAACTTAAACTCCGTCGTTAAACACTCTTTATACCCAGCACACAGATGTATACATTTTCATTAACTACTGTCCCCCGTCCTTTCACAGATAGTCATTATTTTCCCATTTCATGGGCTTCCTCCACTCCTACAGATGTTCAAAAAGAGGCCACGACTTGGGCTCCATTCCATCAAGATGGGTGCTCAGGACAGGAGAAGCAGCACACTCGATCACTGGGCCCCAACACCGGCCCTGCCTGGGTCATCATTGTCACACTCTCCTCTTTCCTAGTGAAATTCATTCATCGTCGGTTCATGTCAGTCCAGCTACTTTACTTCCTGCAACAGACAATTTACACACAGATTATTTTTCACGAAAGGTTAAATCGTGAGGCACACACTGGGTCTCCCCATCCTTCTGTGTTACCCACCAAGTATACCC
>JAHLSL010000216.1:548385-581025 GCA_025920805.1 Petroica traversi | reverse complement strand
ATGGACTGGAGCAGTTTTGGGGCTCACAAAGAGAAAGCCAGGGCTGCATTTCGGGGGCTCAAAATTTGGCTCATTTGGCCAAGTACAGAAACAGATAATAAGTCCTGGTTTGGGAGCTTGAAACCAGGGTCCCTCAGACAGCATTTGGGATCTCAGTGAGATCAAGCTCTGCATTTTAGGGGCTTGAAGCAGAGACCATGTCTTGTGTTTGGGGGGTCTTGAAAGCGGGGTCAGCCAGCCAGTGTTTGGACTTCACCAGAAGAGATTTAAGTGCTGCATTTTGTTGGGACTTGAATGAAAGGCCAAATGCTGTTTCGGTGCTCCGAGTGGGCTCTTTTGGCCAGGGCGAGTCGGTGTCTCTGAGCTCCGAGTTGTGCCTTAGGCTCAGCCCAAAGCCAAACTGCCCCGGAGCGGCTCCTGCCGGACCCGATGCTTCTGGAGTTGTGATAACAACTGTAACACTACAAAAAAGATGGTATGGCTGAGATCAAAATGAGTTGTATACACATCCCAGCTCAAAATTAATGTTGACAGAACAGAGTATAGTATGGGAGAGCACTATTTTTAGAATATACAAGATTGAAACAAGGAAAGAATATTCCTAATTGTCTTCAATCTGTTGCCAGTGAGAGTTTTACGGTGCGAAATTCCACATGAACAGAAAGAGGTTATGCCAACAAGGGCAAGAAAATATAGTAAGTTCTACGATTTAGTTATGTAACTGAACCGTGCGTGGTCTGGAGAGGGGGGGGATCTGCCTTAAATTAAAAACGTATTGGAAAAAATAAATCGGTGGAGCAGCTCATTTCCTTTCCCAGACTGACTTCTGTGTGTTCGGCTGGGATTCAAACTCTTCCGATTGGATTTTCAGCCTGCAGGGCTCTAACGAGCTGCAAGGTGCTGAGCCTGAGAGAATATAGTAGAAAAACTGTCTGGACCAGGCAGTGTCCCAAAGGTCTGGCAGTGTCCAGCATTCCTGGCTGGAATTTGGAGGATCCCAACACACCCTCCATAGTGTCCCCATGGAGCTGACACTTCCCAGCCTCCCTGGCTGGATTTTGAGGGTGCCAGCACAGCCCCTCTGTAGTGTCCCTGTGTCTCTGGCACTGCCCCAATCCCTGACCAGGGGTTGGGGTTCCAGCACAGCCCCCCCAGCACATTCCACTGCTTCCTCAAGTCCCCTTTAACCAGGATCCTTTTTTGGGGTGGGGGCACCCAAACTCAGCAGAATTGGCTTTAATCAGTTTTGGGGGATCTCCCCTGTCCCCTCCTCACCCAATTCCTGCTGCAAAAACCCAGCCTGAGGCTCTCAGCTCCCCATGCCCTCAATCTCTCCAAGGAATTGCACTTGGATTTCCCAATCCAGCAGGGCAGCAATGCTGTTCTCCTCACTGTGTATCGTAATTGCAGTAACTGCTTAAGAAATAATTAAAAGCAATTCAAAGAATGAAGAGACAATAAAGAAGAGCTGCCAGCCCCAGCCAAGGGGTGCTCAAGCCCCTTCTCAATGATTTGCTTTAATTAACCAATGCAAATGAACCAATTAAGATCACATCAATACATTATTCTTTTTAAACAAGTTCTAGAGAAAAACTGCAGAACAAAAAAGAATATTTTTAACCCCCAAAACTCTCCTAGGAGATACACAGGGCAGGCCTGCACTGCACCCCCAAATCGAGGAGAACTGGGAGAAAAGACAAACCCAGACTGAGATTCCTGGGAGTCTGGTGCAGCTTCTGCCAGCCAGAACAATCCTTGGTCTGAACGCACACCTGTGAATTCCAGGAACCTGGGATGTCGTCAATATCCTCAGGGGCCTTTTTATTAAAAGCAGATTTCCACAGAGAATTAATAAAATACAGACAATTAAACAGAAATGTAAAGGAACAGCTCTCCCAACCCAGCAGGCTGCAGCATCCAAAAGAAAATGAACAGAAAGATTATGGATTGGGACCATCACCAATCCCAAATTCCTCGTGTGGAATACCACTCTGCTTTGGTTTATAAATCACCACTTCTGGTAGTGGACAAACCCATCAGCTTTGCTTCCACTTCACCAAGTTCCCAGCTGTGGCCACCAAGATTCTGCTGCTCTGTGCCCACAGTGGGATGCAGGGAAACACGCAGGGTGTGGTGCTCTGGGAATGCTGCCCAGGAAGCTCAGGGATCCAATCTGTGCCTGCAGCCCAGAGGGAGATCCCTTCCCAACAGCTCTGGCCGTGCTCAGGGGGTCCCGATGGATCCCACGCTGACACCCCACAGCTTCCTCCAACTGCTGCCTTGGGAAGTGTCCCTAAGGTGCCACCAGAAAGGAGTCTCTTACAGTCTTGGGATTCAGGGGAAGAAAAGGAGATTTCAGTCTTTAGCATCTCCCACTCCATCAGCATTGATAGCAAACATGGCTTCAGCCTCAGGAAGGCACGGAGAGTCATAGATTTTACAGATCCTGGTCTCACCTCGGCCTTTGCGCAGGTACAGCCTGGCAGGGAGAGGGAAGGAAAGAGGTCAGGATGGAGAGCCTGCTGCCAGAAAATCATCCTGATCCATCAAGGAGCAAACAGAGCTGTATGAACTGCCCGAGATATTCATTGCCTTGCGGACTGAGGGCCCAGAGTGGTGCTGAGCTGAAGCACAGGCTGGGCTGCCATGGACAGACTATGGAAACCCCAGAAGTAAAAGCTACTTGGCCAATCCCATAAAACATTCCCAACCCAGGCTCCTGGGATATGACCATCTCTTGCCTCACCTGATAGTGGAAACACAAGCAATGATCTCCTCTTCAATGGGTTTTTTGTAATCTGCAGTGACACGTTAGCTGCCTGCTGTTACTGGGAATGTGATCAGTAACAGAGACATTTCTCATAAAGAAAATTGGATGAGAAATATTTTGTTTCTTCACAATTGCCCTTTACTCACAGACCCTGAAGGCCTTTGTGGTGCTTGTGACTCATGAAGCTTTTGTAAGCATGGAGAGACAAACTCTGACCATGGGGTTGATGGGTTGATGGGGATCCCTCACGGGCAAGAAGCTCATGAGGGACCTAGAAGGGATACATGGCCTTGTATCTCCCAAGAAATCTGTTACTTTTACACCTGAACAATTGGCACATTTACCCTACCTATATAAACCCATAACGCACGCATAAAGATATATAAATCCAAGCAGAACACAAGTGTAATATGGTGTATTACATTTTTCAGCTATTCCATTAAGGCTTATCATACAAGTGTGTATCTTAAGGGGATATTTAATCAAAGAGAAACCCAACACTCCAATCTCTGTCCTTCATTACAGCAACATCTCTGTGCAAAAAGAGCACAGGAATGCAATTTCTATCCCAGTACTACTGCTGGGTCATTTTTGCAGCCCCATTTGTTGTTATAACTCAAAATTTGTTCCTTGGAATTAGACGGTGAACTGCTATTATTGTTGATTGGATAAAATATATATTTATGGAAAAGAAAGGCCATAATTTGCTTAAAATCTGTTTGATGGAGTTGATCCTGTTTCTTTAAAATTCCATTTGTTGCTGAGGTCAGCTTTATTTCCATGAGGACTCCGCAACCAAGTCATGAAAAAATAAATCGCACAAACCAGAATAAAATCTAATTGACTTATTTTTTATAAGGAAAAATAATCCTTTTTGGAGATAAGGCTGATCAATATTCAAAGGGAAGCAGGTTAAAACCGGTCTTTTATCTCTGACTGTTTCTCATTTGGAAGTTTATAAATGCTAGATCATTCTGCTATCCTATGTACAAAAAATAGGTCTCCAGTTCTCTTCCATCCCTTCAAAACGAAATCAGAAGTGTCCCCCACACTCTGGCAAGTCACGTGCCAGAAACATTTTTCTCTCAGAAGCAAAAAAAAAAAGCAAAAGAATGCATTTGCTATCCCTTTTACCAATGAGACTTGATGAAACCTGTGAGTTATTCAGTTCTAAATGGGAGACAATTTGAGCAGAAATGAATTTTCAGGTACCTGGGAATTTTTCACTCTGTTTCTGTTACTTCCTGCAGGTAAAAGGTCTGTATTTACCTGATTTTTCCCATTCCCTGCTCGCACCTGCTGGTTTCAATTAAACTTTAGAGTTTCCCCTGGCAGCTGGGAGGGGATGTGGCTTCTTTTCCTTGTCGAGGCCAAAATGAAGGTGAAACAGGCACATGCCAGGTCTGTGTTACATCAGGAGAGGGTGCTCAAAGCTGGAAAGCTGTGAAGATCCTCTTCTTTGGCATCTGTGCCACTCCCACCTGTACAACCTCAAATCCACGCTTACCTTGGCCCCACTGAAACTGCTCTTTCTCCCCTGCAGATCTGCTGACCAGCTTTTTACAGCTCTGCATTACAAATATTAAAAAAGTATCATTCTAAACTGGTGCAGAAATAAAAACAGAGCTTGACTGCGGATGGGGTGAAAGAGATTTCTTAAATCCACTTGTAGAGTTAAACTTTTGAAAGCACTTGAATGTCTTTGGAGAATAAGGATGAGATTTTCAAGGGACTTAGATAATTAATTGCCATCAAAAAACACTTAAGCTGATCCAGTTTTATAAAAGCATTCTATCAGTATACTTTTATTTCTCATGCAGATGTTTATAAATGAACAATGAATGAAACATGAACAATGAAATGATTGTTGTACAATGATGTCTGTTACCCTTCCCAGTCTCAGCAGACAAACCAACCCAAACAGATGGAGTGCAAGCTCACATGGACTTGAACTTAAAAGGTTAAATTTTCTTCTTGCTCCTTACATATTTTTCTTAATTTCTTTCCAGAAAAACAGGAGTCAGGAACACCGGATCTGGAGGGTCTAACAGGCAATAGCCAGAAGCCTACCTGCTGCCAAGTTTTATTGTTGCGTTGTGCTTCTCCTCACAACAACCACCACCACTTCCACAGACACAATATTTACCAAACATCACCTCTTTTGAAATTAAACACCCATAACCCTGAAAAACCCTGAGGTGTTGGGTTGGCAGTGAGCAGCTGCCAGAGTGTTCTCATTGTCCTGTGGGAAATGCTTCCTGGAGATATCCCAAAGCTGCTGGAGGGACTCTTGACATGGCAAACACTGGGCACACTCCTCACCCTCTGTTATCACACTGTAACTCCTTGGCAAACAGCTTTGCTGCAGGAAGTAGGAAAGCTTCCCAGGTCCTTCCCAGGTTCCCAGGGCTTGATCTTCAGCACAAAAGCTCCTGAAGTCCAGGCAGTCAGGACAGCATTCCTCAGAGACAGGAGAGCACGGCTGGGCAGGGGAACACTGGGACAGGGACATGTATGGCCCAAGAGGATGAAAGCTTCCCTGAGAATCATTTGTGCTCTGATGTATCTGGAGATCCCAGTGGTCACTGTTTGGTTTCTTTCGCCAGGAGCAGCACAAATCTTGTGCTGATGATCAGAAGATGGAAATACATTCAGCCACGCTCTCAGGCTGGTGGAAACTAACCCAGCTTTTGGCTGCCAGCTGGGGGAAGAGATTGGTTGATGGGAGGTGCAAACCTAGGCAACAGCATCAAATATTTCCCTCCCTCTCCTACCTGGAAACAAGTGCTGACTTGGCACTTGGCAATATCTCAGGAGCTCTTTTGCTTGACAGATAGCAGACAGGCAGTAAAGTACTGCACAATTAGTGGGTTTATGACATAGAAAATTGATGACAAAGTCCTTCAGTAAAGAACATGTGATCAGTCCTTGTTTACCAGTGACAAAGGAAACAGCAGATCCTGAGTGTGAAACATCCAGGCTGGCAGGACAAGAACCTGGTGGCACATTCCAGCTACTTGTGCTGGGAGAACAGAGCAGAGCCAAGCCCTGAAGTCAGCTCCTGCATAGTCACAGAGCACCTGCAGGCTCAGAGGGTCTTGCTGACACCCTGCTGCAACACCCTAAAGGGAAGAGCCAAACAACTCTGGGCTGTGCAACTCAACTGCTCCTGTGAGCTGGACTTGCTGCTGCCAGACCAGGCCAGCTACAGCTCTGCTGTACCTGCAGCCAGTCTGGGAAAGGGGATGTCAAAGGACTCAGGGAGAATAGGACAGAAGGTGGAAAGATGAAATGCTTCATCCTGAAAATCCTAAGTGATATTCCAAGGTCTCAGTAAAGGGTTTAATTAGCTGTAATCTCTTCTGGCCTTATTTGCTGCATTCAGACCAGCAGGACAGATAACCTCACCATTTTGCATTCCAGTTTTCCCCCTGAGCAGAAAGATGGGCTTCATGTCAGCAAAGAAGCTGAGATTCTCCCATTTTTGGAGGTATGTACTCAATTTCCATTATAGCTCAGAGTCTTCTGTCCCTGAACCTGTGTGAGACATGTTGATTGTCACCTTTGCTGCTGGGGGTGATGAGCTCTCTGAAGCAACAGACACTCCCAGCCCACGGTGGTGACCATCTGAGTCAGAACGTTCTTCCACCTCTTCCTCCTCCTCATTCTTCTGCAGATCTTGGTCACTGTCATCATCATCATCATCATCATCTTCTTCTGCATTGTCCTCAATCACTTCAACCCTCTCTCCAGCCTTGGGGTCCAGATCAGTCTTAAACCACACAGCTTTGTAGCCATCATCTGCCACTTGCCTGTCTGTTTTGAGGATTGACTTCACTTCTTTCTCCTGTCCAGCCTCTTCTTCCTTTTCTTCCTCTTTCTCTTCCTCTTCCTGGTCAAAGATGACAGTGGAAGCTATGGAGCCCTTTGGGAGACTCTCCATTTCCTCTGCACTGGAGGCAAATGCTGGCTGTTCTGGCACAGGAATCACGGCCTGGGCACTGCTGGTTTCTGATGTCTCACGCTGCTTGCTGCTCACATCTGGCTGTTCATCTTCCTGGTAATATTTGTTCTGGTGACCCCCAGAGTTTTCCCAGGAGAGCTACAGGAAGAAAGATACATTGTGATTGTAGTGACAGGAAAAGAAATGGGGGGCAGGAGGGAAGGGGTGGCTGCAGTGGCTGAGCTTCTGCTCAAGAAAGTTCAGCTTGGTTTGCAGTTAGACCTATTTGAAGCCAGGGAAAGATGCAGATCCCTGGAACAGACATTTTTTTGTTAGCTCCATTTCTGGAGTCTTCTCAGATGAGTGAGCTTGTTCTCCAGGAGGGCTGAGCACCAGCACCACACACTGATTTGTACCCACCTCACTGTGCAGTGGGATTTTCCTCACTCAGGGTGAAGGACTTCTGTTACCCCCCTGAGCTATGTGCTCTGCACTTGTGTCCAGGTTCCTGGCAGGCCTAGCCTTTGGCACAGACCAACATCTGGTCAGATGAATGACACCCTAAACTTCCCAGTGACAAATCTGCCAGGAACCTGAGAGGTCCAAAATTAAATAGCTCAGGTGCTGACAAGTGTCTGAGCCCAGAGTTTGGGATCAGTTAAGAAGGGACTCTCCTTTGACTACGGAGGAGGAGCAGTGGTTCATACCACAGTCAGATGTTTTTCAGAGACTGCCCCTGATGTGTGTCATGCTCATCCCAGATTTTGTGCTCTCCTTACCATGTCTGCTCATCATCTACCACACAGCTCCAGCCTCATCTGGAGCTCATCATCTACCACACAGGGGCAGAAAGAAGAGCAGCAAACACCACCAAAGTGATGCCACCTCTGCAAACTCTGTCTTGGGAGTACTTCACCACCTTCACACCCATGTATGGTACTTGGGGAGCCCATCCATACTTTTAAGCCTCCTCAGGCTCCATTTTCTAACTCTTACAAGTCCAGGTACAAACAAGGCACTTACCTTTTTCTTCATCAGGTATTTGACAGGTTTTCCATACCATCTACTGGATTTCCACACCAGCACTCCAAGAAGGACTAAGGCAATCAACAACAGTGCTGCTAATGTGCCCCCTAAGATAGCCATGTCCTGAGCAGAGTACATCTTGTCAGAGGGGGCTACAGCTGTGAGGAAAAAAACCCCATTGTTACAAAGCTGGCAGGCAGCATTTTTCAGCACAACCCTTCACTGTGGGAGAAGCTCAACCTATTTTTGAAAGGCAAGGAAGCATCCTGTGCTACAGAATGTGACAGTGATATATCTGATACCACAGAAAATATTTTTCTGCTGTTCTAAAAGCAGAGTGCTTATTTTTTTATTACACGGACTATTGCCCATTTCCAATAAATTCCATGGAGTGGAAATAGCAGCCATTTACAGGACAGTGACTTTTAGCCCATGATTTAACTAACTTAATAAATACCTGACTGCCTCAGGCAAGCAGATGCTACATGGTCTTTCACTTTCCCACTTCACCCTTTTACACCAGAATGCAAAAATGAAGTTTGTTGTACATCTGTGTGTAAAAATGCAAAGCTTCCTTTCATCTGTAACATCCCCTCCGATACAGATGAGCACACAAAAATAAGAAACACAAAAACAAGAAGAGGAAATAGGAAAAACATTAGAAAGTTCCCAGGACAAGAAAAGCTGTCCTTTCCTGCCCTTTTCTAGCTGTAGGAATATTGCCCAGCCTGCTCAGGGGCAGCTTCTGCTTCCAGCCACTGGTCAGCGTCAGGTATTTGTACAGAGATCGGCACCAGAGTGGAAAGACAGTACCATTCTCAGCTTTGCTCGGTGGTGATGGGATTCTTTCAGTTTTCCAGCTTCATTTTGTAGTGTAAATGACTCTCATTAATGATTAATGAAACAAGGTTTTGTTTTCCTGCTGACCTGTTTATGATAATGGAATTGGAGTATTCCCTCCTCATTTGATTCCACCCTCAGTTTATCATTAAGACCTTGGCAAGGATTTAGGACCTCAGCAAAGTTTTGCTGCTTAATCCTATCTCCTGGGAAGCCATAGCCCATGGAGAGTCACAGAGCTGTGTAATTCTGCATATTCAACAGCACCATTGCTTCGTGTGGCTTAAGCAGCAAGGGACACATTTCAAAGCTGCCCTGAAGTGTGGGTACATGCTTGGAGCTTTTGTAGCTCTGTGAGCTCACACATGGACTCATTTTCTCTGAGCTGGGCTGTGCCCTTAAATGGAATTTAGGTGGTTTTTAGCTGTGAAGTGACACTACGTTTAGGGAATCCAAATTTTCACCCAGGAGCCCACTTGTTTTTCCCATCCCACGATGGTGGTGATGAGAGGGTGAAGTGATGGAACTTCAATCACACATCATCATGTAGAATCCAGTGATTTCTGCCTATGTTGAGATAAAAATTCATTGCTATTGGTGCATCTTAACCCAAAGCATAAGAAATTTAATAAACTTCAATCTTAATTTTTTTACAGGACCAATTAAGAGTAATTTCTCAGCAGTATGGAAGCGTAAGCTGTTTTTACATCAACAAGGTTAAACAGTAGCTAGAGGGTTACGTATGAAACCTCATGTCTCTCTTATTACTCATGGGCCATTTTTCCTATAAGACCATAAAATCCTGGTATAAAAGACCCTGACCTGACCTGACTAGAAATGCCTTGGCTCATGGGCAAGCCTGACTCTGGGGTGTGCCAGCTGCCCTCTGCTCTGCCTAACTGGCAAGAACATTGCTGTTTCCTCTGTGTTTGGCTGACAAGGAGGAATGAGGTACCAAGGTCTCCTTTGCCATGATAAGACATCCTGGGTTATTTCCCAGCATAAAACCAACCTAGATTTAGCTTTGGATCAACAAGAAAAGACACTACAATACACAGCACCACTTAAAGTCTCGGGATGCTCTTTGAGGCATGTGGTGACTATGCTGTGAGGATGTTTTTGGGGTGTTTCCTCTCTTAAAACCACTGCAGAACCTCCTGTAGGTACGGGCTTGGCCTAAGCTCAGGCTCACAGACCTCAGCAGGTGACCCATCATGGCCAGTTTGCCACAGAAATAGAAATTACTCCACAGAGCAGAAAACAGAGATTTCCCCCCCACCAGCCTACCTGTGGCAAGGATGACCTCCACCACAATTATGGTGCTTGCCTCTTGCAGGCTCAACACATCTTTTGCAACAGCCTATGGGAACATGGGAAAGAGATGGCTTAGGGACTTCCAGATCTCCAGCTCACTCTCAAGGTCTGTGGGGGGCCCTTTAAGGACAAAGTACCT
This sequence comes from Petroica traversi, assembly GCA_025920805.1. Classification (NCBI taxonomy): domain Eukaryota; kingdom Metazoa; phylum Chordata; class Aves; order Passeriformes; family Petroicidae; genus Petroica; species Petroica traversi. The sequence goes on along the minus strand of JAHLSL010000216.1, from coordinate 570,993 downwards.
TGTCCTTATCCTACCACAGCCCTTCAATGTGGCTGGACAGCCTGATTTCAGGGCAACAGAACTCTGAAGATCCCCTGTCCTGGAAATGGATGAGCTGAACCCCATCCCTGCACTGTGTTCAGTTCCCAGCACAGTGCAGAGCACAGGTTCTGAGGCAGTTTGGGGCAGGAGCAGGAGGTGCACAGGCACTCTGGGCTTGCTGTGGCAAGGCTGGTTCAGACAGCTCCACAGGGCACTGTGCCAGGCAATCTTTAGGCAGGCACGTGGACAAAGGGAACATCCAGCTTCTTACATGTCTAAAGTTATTGACTGCTTCCTTTGACACAAGCAAAAAGAGGATCTGAATTCCTGCTTCTTTCCAGGCTCCTGACAAAATACCCAAGAAAGCTGCCCTACCTGGATGGTTACAGTTCCTGGGGACTCCAGCACCACGTTGGTCAGGATGAGCCCATCCTTGGTTACGATGAAATCGGTGCTGTTTTTGAGATAGTACTCGATGTTGGGGTTGACTTTCTGAAAAACCACAGAGTGGGTGATCAAACCACACTGTGCTTCACATGCATCTTCCCAACAGCCCCTTGGCAGGGCTTGTCCAAAACTCCTGAGGTACGAGCAGGTGTGGAGAGCAATAAATAAACCCGGCCTGAACAGCTAAGAAAGGCTGAACTCAACTGTGTTCACCCTATTGCTCAGAGGCCAAGAATGTATCACAAAAACATTTTAAAAAATTCCCAGCTTTTAACCCAGCTTGTGTTGGCAACTTTAGTGCTTGCCCAAGCAAAACACACCTAAGCAAGTGATCTGTGTGGGACTGGCTTTGGAAGAGGGAAGTCCAGCAGCTTCCCCCCATTACATCACATCATAAGTGGTGCTGGTATCTGTGGAATTTCCAAGGGGATATAACATGGAACACTAGAGGACAACATGTGTTTTACTCTTCCCACCTGCCCTCCATCGTGTTTCCTACTTTAAACCCAAAGCAGTGAGGCAGAACATAGAGCACTTTCAGTTTCTTACATCAGGGAAATCCAGATCCATTACTGTGATCACCAGCGGGGTGGAAGGATCCTCTGTTTGGTAGACGAAGCTTCTCTGGGGCAGCCCAACCAACACTGTCCCATTGTAGACCCCCTTCTCGAAGTAGGGTGGAAAATTGCTTTTATTGATGACCTTGATCTCTACAGTGGCTACAGAGTATTTCCTTATGTTGCTGACCTGGGAGGCCTGGAGAGAAAGAGAGAGAGATGCCAGACTTCTGCCCCTGATGAGTCATAAAAGGACAGGCTTGATCTGAAGCCTGTTGCAATTCCCAACCCAGCAGAATGTCCCCAGGGTGAATTTCCTTTGCTGTTCCACCACACCTAAGGTGAAAGTCTCAACTGCTGCAGGTCTTGGTGCAAGAGATAGGGCAAACACTGGGCCCTTCAAAAGAAAGGGAGTAACCAAGTTATTACTGAGGCCACTGACTCCTGTCGAATCCAGGCTGCTGCTTCCTAGAAATCCAGCTGTGCTGGGTGAGCTGACTGTAATGTCATCACTTACCATAACTTGCAACAGAAAGGAATCTGGGGAAGTCACTATTTTGTTCATGGTGAGATTCCCTGTGTCTGGATTCACTGAGAACACTTCACCTCTATTCCCTAGAGAAAATGCAAAGACCATTCAGCCATCAGATTCCTTAATAAAGTGACCTGGAGCTCACAGACTCATTCTTCCATATCTTAGTGAAAATACCTTCAAGGAATTTTCCTTGGGTAAATACCATTTACCCAAGGAAAAATGTTGTTTTGAGTTGCCTGCCTGGCTGCTCCAAACACTGTTGGCCAGGGGTGCAGAGGGACACATTAGATGTGTGTGAACCCAATTAAATGAGGTAGGACAACAAAGCTTTGCCATTTCAGTGTCTAGGCCCAGGGATTGCCAGTCTAAAGTATCATCAATGCCCAGAGCCTCTGGTGCAATTTGGGAACTGAAAATCTCCATCCAGTTCCCACTCAGCTCTGGGAATTCTTATTTCTCTCTACTGAGTACAAAGGGAGTCTAGACACAAATCTTGTATTTATGTATGGGTAGAAATCAGATTTATATATCTGTGTGGGAATCATAAAAATACCTCTGTTGGATACATGTTGTAACATAAGCAGAATTTTTAGTTCTCTTTGCACCCTGAGACACTGTGGGCTCTCTGTTGACAAGGATCTGAGTCATTGACTATGGGGAGGGAGGCCACACTTCATCCAAATGCCAGTGGAATTTAATGTTCTTTTATACACTTGATATGAGGAGAATATTCATAGCTGTGGTGCCATGAGATGTAATAGCTAAAGAAAGAGGAACACTCCACTTGACCAATATTATCTTTGCCTTGATCCTTTTGGAATCAAGACTAAAACAGGGCAGACAAGATAATGGCAATGTGCTGGAGAATAAAAACATAATTCTAGGCAATGAATAGAAATTAGGCTGATAATGTGGGAATTTTAGGTTCAGCTCAAAGACTGCATGAAAGTGGCATGACCAGATTGACAAAATCACATCTTGAAACTTAAAGATAAAATGTGTCTCATCTTGCAGAAAAATCAGTCTTTTTGAAACAGATTTCATTGAGATCAGTTTGTGGGACTGTAATTATTTTTTTTTCTTCCTTTCTGTACAGTCTGTTTCTTCTAGTTAATCCACAATGTTCTGTGGCTGTAGCTATGTTTCTGTGGCAGAAACAGAGGGGCAAATCCCAGGTCCTTCCTCAAGTGCTCTTGGCAGATACCACAGGAGACATGAGCAATGTCCCTTGTGGAAGGTGACAAGTCCTACTCACCCCCAACAATACTGTACACGATCCTGTCACTGATTGTGTAGTCAGGGTCAACAGCATAGATGGGTCCTGGCTCCAGGACGAGCGGGTCCACCTGCAACAACCAGGCAAACAATCACACACCACGAGCCAACACCAGATCAGCAACTGCAGCTCTCCCATCCCAGCCTGGATCCAGTTGCTCTGCCTGTGCAGAATAGGATTTCTTGCTGGGAGCTGTCTGTGACAGGGTGGAGGTGAGCCAGCCTTGAGCTGCTGTTTCAGCTCTTGCCTCTCCCGTGATGTGCTGCAGGAGCAGAGAGCAGCAGTGCTGCTTAGGGTGAGGGGATGATGAAGGCTCCCTGTTCTGCTGAACCATCTGCATTATAACTGGACACCAGCACAAGCTCATGGAAATGATTCAGTGCTTCGCACTGGGAACAGCACCCAGCACACTGTCTGAGCCCTCCTGCTCACCGACATCTCGGAGATGTTGACCCTGCCGGAGTAGGGGCTGCTGATGCAGACACTGCTGTCATTGTGGAGCTGGGTGCAGGGCAGGAACCAGGGTGCCCGGGTGTCACTCTGCTTGATGTTGATGGTTATTGTTGCAGTGGCTGTTCTGGTGGTGTTGGTGGGGTCAGGGCCGGTGCCAGGCCTGTCCTGCCCCCAAGGCAAAGCACACTCGTAAGACACATTTTTCATTGCCAAAACAAGGTCCCATAAGCCAAAAGCAGTGGGCTGGGGCCCTTCAGCCATTGTCACTCCATTCTGTTTAATTAACAATTTATGTGAGAGTAGCTAAAGCAGTGGGTTATCTTGTTCTGCTGACAAAGATGGGCTGACTGCAAGTCTGTCACTGGAATTAGGGAAAGGGAAAGGCTGCTCCAAATGCACCCCCTCCTGTCCCCACCCTCCCTCTTGCTCTCCCAGAGATCTCTCATCCAGACTCACCCTTAAGGTAAGAGGGACCAGGCAAACGAGGCAATCTGTTCTTCCCAAACTACTTACCCTCGCATACAAGAGCAACATTGTTGAATTAAATTTGTCATAGTCCAATGCTTTTTGTAAATAAATTTCTGGGTTATTAACTCCTCTTATGGCAAAATAACCATCTGTGTCCTGGCAAGGGAAAAGGAAAAATCCTATAGCAGACTCAATCACAGACACATTTCAAATCCTGCTCATTGCTGTGTTTGTCATCCCAACTGGACCTTTAATCCTGGGGACCTGGATGAGGGGCAGTGTGGGAGTGTCTGATCTACTTAATCTTTGGTACTGCACATTCAGGTTGCCTGGCTTGTCAGAAAGGTTTGTCTTTTGAATTTCCTCTCCCAGACCCTCTGCTTTGCCGCACACCTGCTCAGCAGCTTCTGGATGAAATCTCACCTCAATTATTGCCTACATTTAGCAAGTTGCCACCAATCCTAGATTTTGGGTCCCTAATAGCCGAGCAATCTCACTCCCATGCACGAAAATGGTCAAAGATGGCTCAGTCTTTGAGAGCTGGTAGGATCACCTGCCTTAGCCTAACACAGATGGTCTTGAAAGAAACTGGAAAGCAAAGTTGAAGTATTATGCGTTGCTTTTTACTCTATAACCTTCTGCACTTGCTGTGGTTCTCCTTTAATCTTATGCCTCTGAATTTCTAAATCCTACTGGATTTACACCAATGCAAAGTCTGATCCCAGAGCTGCAAAACTGGTGGTTTCTGTTCACAGAAACTTAAATTACCTGGGCATATAGAGGTAAGGGAGGCACTGTCTACTCTCTCCACAATGCTTTTCAAAAATGCAAATATATGTTTGCTTTTTCTCTTGAATTTTCTTTTGATTTTAGTTTATAGCCCTTGCGCTCTAGGCTGGCATCAGTTTAAGTGTGTGCACAATCCATCTCCTGTGCTGCTGTTGGCCACTCCTTTCCCCATCAGACTCAGTGCAATTCTGAGCTCCCTGAGGTACGAAGGTCTCCTGATATGTTTACAGACCATGCCAACAAGACTTCCCTGAGTCATATGGCTCTGAATATCCTAGATGAAGGTTTAATCTTACAGTGCATTAAAAGTGTGAGCAATAAGAGAATTCAATACCTGCAGCATTGATGTCTCTGTTCTGCTAACCAAACCAATGTTTACATTTTGTAAAAAATGAGAGAGCTAAATGCAGTGACCTTCTCCTTAAAGCTGGGGCTCTTCTGAATCCAGCTTCTCCAGAGCTACTGTTTGTCTCCAGAGATGCTCACCTGCACGGTGGTAGTGAGTTCATAGTAAATGGTGTCCAGGTCAGCATCACTAGCAGTTAATTCTTCACGGGCTACAATGGCTGTGTCCACTTTTGTATCCTGAAAAAACAATGTTGTTGTGGTTATTGTTTGTGGGAAATGGACTGAAGTCCTCTCACTGCTGACCCTTCCTCAGTCCCACAGCACTCAGTGAGCACTGCCTTCTTCCCTTCCAAAAACCCCTTACCTCTGGGACATCTCTGGTGAGGTTCGGCTGTGCAAACACGGGGTCGTTGTCGTTCTCGTTCAGAATGGTCACCAGGATTTGCAAGGAATCGCTCTGGGCAAATCAAAGAGCCAAAGACAAAAATACACTGTTGGGGCTGATCCTGCTTTGCAGAGTGACCAGAGGGGATGGTGTAAGGCTGGATGGGGCTATGGTTTGCAACCAGCCTGCATCTTGGGGAGGGATTGTGTGCTTGCACCCATCTCCTCTCCAGAGCCTTGGCACTCTCTGTGGCTGTGAGAGCAGCATGTCAGTCCACAAGGAGAGGACATCTGCCCATCCCAGTGTGGGATTAGGAAGAGCAGGAGGAAGCAGGTGCTGTCTGCAGTGCATTCTGCCAGAGCTCAGAACTGGGAGAAGACTCACCTGGCCAGCAGGGTCTCTGCAGATCAGGTACAGCAGCAGCACGGGGTCTTTCTGCATGAAAAACAAACCCACTCACTGTAGAAACAACCCAAGAGTACAAACTCTGGATAATGCAAATGAGCCAAATTTGTGCTGTGCTGAATCAGAAACGCTGCAGGGCTTTATCTTATTTTCATGTGTATCAAATTTTCCTTTCTTTTCTTAATGCTGGGATATTGTTTATGATGATATCAAAGCAGTCCCATCTTCTAGACTCTCTCCCTGCAATTTCTGTAAGATGTTGGCAGAGCTAATCTGCCATTCTCTCCCACCTCAGGTGAATTCAAACAGATTTCTTTTAAATTGAATAAATCAGAAACATTCTATGCAGCAAATACAGTGGCACCTGTAGGGTGTTAACTGGCTGTTGCTCTTTGCTCAAGTAAATGTGGGTTTTTACATTGAAAGAGAACTTAAGGATGTCTGTGGCTGTAAACGTTCCCCTCCAGGGAGCTAAAATAATTTAGTAGCAACCTAAGTGAACACAATCACCTTTTATACTGCCTTTCTACTTCACACAAGATGACAGAATTCCAGAATGATTTGGTTGGAAAGGACCTTAAAGCCCATCTCATTCCAGCCCCTGCTATGGGCAGGGGCACCTTTTACTATCCCAGGTTGCTCCAAGCCCAATCTAACCTGGCCTTGGACACTTCCAGGAATGGAGCAGCCACAGTTTCTCTGGGTAGTCTGTGCCAGGGCCTCACCACCCTCACAGGGCAGAATTTCTTCCCAATATTCCATTAATCCTGCCCTGTGGCAGTTTGAAGCCACTCCCCCTTATCCTGTCATTCCAGGCCCTTATAAATCGTCTCTCTCCATCTTTTTTTTGTAGGCTTCCAAACTCACACAACTGAAATAACTTATTTACTTTAGAAATAGGTTAAGAATCCCTGGAAGTCCAACACTCCAGGATGAAACTCATTGCATCCCTGCATTATCCATCCCATCCTTACAGCCTGCCAGCTAAAGGTTTACCTCATAGTCCACACACTCTGTCAGACGCAGCTCAGAGCCCTCAATGGTGAAGAATTTGCCATCAGGAAAATTGGGATCAATTGTTAGGGTGAAACCTGGCTCCACATGGATGGCGGACACCACATAAGGACACTTATTTTCAGGAACGCTCGGTCTGCTGTCACTGATAGAACATCCTGGAAAAACATACAAAAAAGATGCAAAATTGCTCAAGGATTCACATTGTGAAGGAATTGGGTGAGAGCTGTGGTCACAAGTTGTGGAGCAAAGCTGTCTTGGAGTGTAGCAACCTCCCACCTGGAACAGGGCCACCCCCTCCCATGGGAGACATTCCTCAGAGACATGGACCTCGTGAAAGAGCTTACCTGGTCCCTGTGCCAAAACCTGTGCCAAGAGGGGCAACAGAAACAGCGCAGACATGAGTAGCCAGTGAGGAATAGCCATGGTGAGCTTCCACTTGCTGAAAAATCCCTTTTTCCAACTAAGCGGATCTTCTCCCTGTTCCTCCCTGTGCCCTTGTCTGCGTTCACCACTTTATGGCATCAGGAAACACCGGCTGGCTGTGGATTGCAGTGGATCAACCTTTGCCTCTTTGCCCCATTGGATGACTTATTAGAGGATTTACCAGTCACGGATCACGATGACGCATAAATTCTGCTGCTTCTTTTCTCCCTGGGTCTTTCCTCTCCTAAACTCTCCGTGGCAACAAGGATACATTTGAAGCAGTCCAAAACTCAGAGCCAAGCCCCTGCCCATCTGAGCATGAAGGACAAGGGCTGGTACTTGGGAAGGTGCCTGTGTACTCCAGCCTCTCCCACTGGGAAGTGGGAAAATTTGGTTTCTGATGAGCCAGGGATGGGGCCTATAACCCCCAAGGTGAACAAGTGGATCTCAGCAGTGACAAGGTTCAGCTGCAGCCTCAGCCTCAGCTGCAGTTTTGAGGGAAAACATATCTCTTTCTACCAGTGGCTACTTCTTGTAGAGATGCCTCCCAGAATCTCCTTCCAGGAGATTCCACACCAGGAAATCTTAAATTAATTGAATCTCAGCAGCTTCCTGAAGTTTTCAGGGGGCCTCTGCTCTCACTGATCTTTTAAAATTATTTCTGATTTCAGGAAGTTCTCAGTTGCTGCACCTCAGCTGGGTGATTATTAGCAGTTTAATGAAATCCAGGCTGACAACACTCCTTCCAAAAGTATTCCAAAAGGAATCTTTCCTAGCAGAGACTTCCTATGGACCAAAATGAACAACTGCTAAGGTTTGTTCAGCTCCTCAGTAAGGGAATGGTGCTTAGGTGAGTATTTAAGTGGGACCGACTCCTTTTGCCGGTGTCAGGTCCTTCATAGATGGTGAAAACTGCCAGAGCAGGATGGGCTGGGCAGGGCTGCACAGCACAGCACAGCACAGGATTGCAGCTGAAGATCTTTATTTTAGAGCTGCTCTCCAAAATCCACTGATTTTACAGGAAAGCTGGAGTGGCTGTTCCATCAAAGTGGGGCAACCTACCTGTGTGGCACAGGGACAGCATATAAACTTCATTAAGTGGTGGAAACAAATTATTCCTCGGGGAGCTTTGTCTTTAGTGGCTTTGACAAAACTGGGCCATCAACTCCAGCAGCAGAATGGAGAGGAAACAACTTTTACAATGAGTATCTCTCTTGTGTAGCTCTCAGAACATTTCTTTGCCATAAGACCTAACATCTGGCCTTGTTTCTGCTGCATGGAGCCCTGATTCTGACCTCTGTGCACAGCTGGACTCTAGGCACTCCCCAGTCCCAGCCATGTGTTCCACCATGCCTCATGTAGGGGAATCCTGGCAAAATGTTCCTCCCCTGCACTCCTAATGGTCCCAGACCTTGTAAGGGTACCACCCTTATTCCAGTTTCCCAAAGAGCAACCAAAGCACAGGTACAGTTAACCCTCTTTATTTGGGATCAGCAGCAGGTAGCCAGATGCCAACACAGAGTAGAAGGGATGCATTTCACCCAGGCTCCATCTACTGACAGCAGTTCACACTCACATACATTTCACTTTGGATAATCTCAGAGGTTTAATTGGCTTTTGACTGCTTTCCAGGATTATTTCTTTTATTTGCCTGTCTCAAGAGTTTTTCATAAGCAAGAGCTTCCCTGTTTATTTGCAAGGCCATACATGTGCAAAGCTGCCTCCTTGGCTGTTTCTTTCCCTTCACCTTCATTCAGAACCATCTGTATCTTCCTTCATGTCTGCAGACAGCTGTGTAGAGAAGGGGCAAATGTACTCGCTGGTAATGGCAGCAGCCTCCCTGGCATCTCTGTCCGAGCGGCTGTGGAGAGGGAAAAATCAGGGATAGTCCATTATTCCCAGGAGCATTGACTGCAGGAAGTGTGACAAGGCCACCTTGTGACATTCAAGGATGACTCCAAGGAGCAGGTGTATGATAGAGGGACCATGGTTGCCTGCTGCCAGGCACTCTGCAAATGCACATTGGTGTTTCACCCCCATTGTGGACACAAGAGGTATTAAGGGCCAGTTTATTCCTCCTAATTATAGAGATTTAAGAGTGAGATTTGTGAAGGAAAGATGCTGGGCACTAGGAAAAGACAATATTCAGGTGCTGGGACAACCCATCCTGAGGTGTCTGTTTGAATCAACAGTTGAATCCAGGCAGGGTAGCAAAGGCTTTCTTTCAATTTTAACCATTAGATCACATTTCCTAATAGGATGAATAATTGCTTCAATCCAGTATGATAACTCTTAGGAAGTGATTAGGAAAAGATATTATTTTGCTTCCCTGAGTTTTACTATTTTTAACAACCGACTTTTCTATGGCCATTTATAAAAGTCTTCTTTTGGCTTCAATATTGTAGGGCTCAGGGCCGCAGAGGTGACCAATCTCTCCCACCTACCTGGTGTTCAGAAAACTTTGGTACAACCAGAGAAAGCAAAGTTCCTCAGGGTTGTTTACTCCCTCTTTCCCCTGCACGTCTGTGTTGACCGGGCCAGGAAAGCTGGTTTAAATAAAGAAAATTAATAATAATTAAAAACCCCAAACCACCAATTGTGTAACCCTCACCACTGCAGAGCAGCACTTGCCCCTTGTGTTGTGTCTGCTGCTATGCTCACAGATATGACCTCACAGGGGGCTGCTGGCCTGTGTGACAGTGAGAGCCCCGGGTGGGGACTGGGACACCAGAGGTTTCCTCTCACCTGCGCTTGCGGCCCATGAGGTTTTGGATGAATTTCTGAACCTGGGCATTGCCTCTCATCTTGCTGTACTCGCTGGTGAACAGCCCATCCGAGTGCCTCTGGGACCTGTATGGAGACAACATGGGAGAGCAGCTGCTCCTCCTGGCCACAGCACATGGGTCTCACCATGAGGCACAGCAGTTCCTCTCCTCCTACCACTGCAAGGCCCTGTCTCCTCATTATCTTGAGCAGTCAGTGCTCGCGCTGGCTCTGTAGCTGGAGAGCTCAGCTCCAAGGGCAGAGATCCCATGTTCTGCTGGAGACTTTCCGCCCCAGGAGGGTGGATATGGCTGGTCCTCACCTGTCCTTCAGGCCCACCAGGTTCTTGACCAGCTGCCTCACATAGGCATTGCCATTCATCTTGCTGAGCTCGCTGTGGAAGAGCCCGTCTGCATGGCGCTCGGTCCTGCACGTTGGAACAGGGAAGGGGAAGTTAAAGGAATGGTTTAAAACCACACAAGAAAAGGCATTAAACACTGTTGCCTCAAGGCAAGAGAGTGCCAAACACACATGGGCAAGAATTCATGCCACTTTGGCAAAGTTTCACAAAAAAAGGGAAAACCTTACTGGGGTTAAAAAAATGTCTTTGTTAAACATCACACAGGAAAACGATCTGCCCTTGCTTTTACTGATGTAATCACCTTGCCACAAGGATGTGGGAATATGGGGTTATTGCTGATTCACACAAAAGACTAGGCTGAGAGGCTGGAGAAACTATAAACAAACATCCAGAGACACAAAGCTGAAGAACACTTAGATAATGGCAGCAAAGACCAGCCCTTGCAGGCAACTCCCTTGGTGAACTTGGTGAACTTACAGGGTTGGCTATTTCTGGTTATGTTTTCATGGGACCGGGCTATTGGAAACAGAAACTTTCACCTTTATCAGGCTGTGTAAGTGCACAGCAGAAAAATAGACCCCAAAGTGTCTTTGTAATTGTGTTTTGTTTCTCCTGAATTAAGTAAAATTAATCTTCCCAATCTCAAACAAGAAAAAAACATTTAAAGTATTTGCATTTATTTAACTAAATCTGTTTAGGGTAGAAGAAGATCCACAAGCAAGCAGATGCAAGTTCAAGGAGGCAACTAAAAGGTTGGGTTTTCAGCTAGCAGGCTTTTGGAACAAAAGCCACGGAGAAAATAAAGCAGAGTCCCAAGAAATGCTTACCTCTCCCAGGATGGCAGAGATGCTGAGAAGTGGGACAGGACAATCATGGGAATAATTACTTGCCACAGAGTTGCCATCATGGAAACCATGTTCTCTCCTGAAATAAAGCATAAAGTTTTGTGAGCAGCAGGCCAAGTGACCTTGGTGTGTGTCTGGTGCACTTCATGTGCCCCACAGAGACACCACCACTCAAATTAAGCAGGAATTCCTGCCAGCAGAGATAAACACCTGGAGACATCTGCAAGGGGCTTTCCGATTAAAAAAATGACATGTGCTAAATAAAATTAATCCACACATAGAGAAAGGGCTCATGTGTGTGCCCATACCCATCTATCCTCTAACCTTTCAAGAAGGAAAACTGAAGTAACACAGATTTCCAAGCACAGCAGGCCCTCCTATTTTGTTTTCTTACTGAAATAAAAAGTACATTTTGTTTATCTCAAGCCATTGCATGCTTCCCACCTTTATTGCCAGGTTGCTTCCCCCTTTATTCCCAAGTGCCCACCCTTCCTCAAGGATCACACAGCAGCTCTACCTGTAATTTATAATACGCTCCTTTGTTTTTTGCCTTCCTCCTGCAAAGAAACAAACCTTCATCACTGTACTACAAACTCTCAAGATGGCACTTGCTAACCCCAAATCAAAGTCCTCCCACTTGGTTTTTAGTTTATTTGGAAGATAAACAGTACAAAGAACATTAAAAGACTGTCAGAGAATTCTGAACACTTTCTAGCCACCCTTCTGGGACTGCTTGCTGCTCTGGAGGTGCTGCAAGATGAGAAGAGGCACAAAGAGAAAGGACAAGAGTGAGAGATTTATACAGAAATTTATTCACTGTAAACCACAGGGTAAATATTTAATGGGAGCTGCAGAGCAAACAGATAGGACAGCGAAGGAGCCATAAGCTTCATCTCACACACACTTTGAGCTTTAGTGTTGTGTTTTCCTGCCTGATCCAGCTTTGAGGGGATGGAATAGTAAAACAGGAAGGACATTTCAAAGATCAGCCTCTTACTGGAGTCCAAACAAGGCAGACATCACAGTCCTGGGATGCAGGAGGAGCTGAAAACGGCCACCAAAACCAGAGAATCCTTGGGCAAGGGATCCTGAGCTGTCCTTTCCATCTGCCCAACAGCTGTCACACAACGCCTTGACCCCAGAACCTCAGCATCGAGCCTCCCCTGGGCTGGCATTTCTCTGGGAGCACCATATTTAAGAGACCATTTTAAACCCCATTCCTGGCTCCAGAGTTTTCCCTCTCTTCATAACTTTTCTCCTGCTAATCCAGTGATCAACTTATCTTTTCTCTTTCTGGACATAATTTTTTCTCCCCTGGTTGGACCATATTTGCTTGCTGAAGTTCCCAGAAGCAGTGCTGGCTGTTGGGGAACTTCTCCTGCCTATCAATAATGATTGCATTGGTTTTTTTTATTAGCTAGACCACAAGGAGCAGTGGTCATCACAGTGTCACCTCCAGTGGACACCTCCAGTGTCATCTCAGAAAGGCTGTTTAATCTTCTTAAGATACTTTCAAGCTTTTCATTTCCTCCCCATTGATGCTGGTTTTCAATGACTGCAAACTCTTTGGCCAGCTGGGACCTTTAGCTGAAAGAATGATGTCCCAAGCCAGCCTGAGAGCCCTGAGGAGGGAAACCTCCCATATTCCAGCACTGCTGCTCAGGACATGGATGGCCTCATGGCAATGGCTCAGCGAGGCATCACAGAAGTCTGAAATCCACCCCCCAAAGTGAAAGAGAGGGAGGGCAGCCTGTGCAGCTCACCCACCCCAGTTGGGACTCACCAGCCCTGGTCGCTCCCAGCTTACAGCTGATGCTCCACTGCCTGCTCCTCTCAGGGACTCCTATAAATCTACAGCCTTATCAGAAGCAATTATTTGGGTAAAGATATGGATATGAGCAATCATGATTAACAGCAAATAAAGCAGCGGGGTTGGAATGTCCTTTTAATTACCTGATCGGGTTATTCACAGCAATTTGATGGAATATTTCTGCTGATTGATAATAATTCCTGCTTCTGCCTATAATGACATTTGTTGGGCAAACATCCCTGTACCAATTGATTTGCTAGGATTGTCCTCCTTATTTCCTGGCTTTAATTACCTCTTGATAGGAACTTAATCTTCTGTTCTTGCCATTTCATCCTGGCCTGGCCTATGTTTGCAATTGCCAGGATCTGTTGGTGAGTCTCTGTGTGTCCCAGTGATTTGCTGAACATGTCACCTCTTTAGGCCAAGCACTGCTTGATCAGTAGGATCAGGGCTGACTTTCATGAGGGGACAACACCTTTTGAGCTGCGGTTTCACTTGGGAAAGGTCTACTGAGTACAAATTCTGTCACAGCATCTAAAAAACCAGCATACTTATACATATATGGAAAACATCCTGAATATATTCCCTGCTGTTGCTGGGGTTTGGAACTCGTTGGTGTCAAATACTGCAGCTAAAGGTGACATGGAAATGGAGGAAGAAAATAGGATTATCATTTCTCTCCTTTGTATTGAATAAAGTAGCTTGGAAGGAATAAGCACCACAAATAATTTTTTTTTAATATCCCAACTGGCGAAATGGGAGCTGTATTACACTTTTTGTCTACTTATCTTTATTTTTCCTTAGAAAAACAGAGGATGTCCCCATGCCTAGAGGACTGGGAGGGACAAGATTTTCCTCAACATCCCTTTCTTGGAAGAATACCTCAGGCCCTGATGAGCAGAACCTCATGCCTCCAGGCTATGAGTGCAGCCTGCAGCCAGAGCCCTGCAAAAGAGACAGGGGAAAACAACAGGCACACTCCAAGTCCCATTCCAGGGCTGGAGCACTGAGACATGCCATAGTCACTGCTAGGACAGGGGAGCCCATTTCCTCCTCTGGAACAGTGCAGATCAGTCCTGCTCTAGTCCAGGCATTTGCCAAACACTTTCTTCTCCTCTCTGTACCTGTTTTCTCCAGCAGCCTTCTGCTTCTGCCTGCAGCAGTGGTGGCAGCTTCAGATTTATAAAAGAGGCTGAACAACATGTAGGGAGCTAAAAATTACTAATGTGATTTTCCTTCTTTTGCAAACAACCTCAGTGGGTCTGAAAGGCCCCCAAGGTCTGGGGAAACTCAGTTTGCCATGAGAATCTAGATGAGGACAGTGAAGAGGTTGGAATGACAAAGCGGCCCCACGATGGCAGCAGAGGGTGTATAACAGGACACCAAAAGGTTCTGGGGACTGGAAGAACATGAAATAAATAGCCTGATTAACTGCTTTGCTACAGAAAAAAAAAAAAAAAAAAGGAGTTTGCTTCCAGCAGCAGGGGCTGAATGAAAAGATGATGGGGTAGAAAACAGTGTGGCCATGCCCAGCACTGCTGCAATTTAAAGTAGGTGACAACTGTGGGCTTGAGCTCCAGTGCAGCTCTGGAAGCCCCTGATGAGGAAATTCAGGGCCATGAAGAGAACTCAAAAGCATTTGCAAGCTGAAATTTATAACAGAATAAAGCAGAGCCCAAACCAAGTCCTCAGTCCTAAAACAACATCTGATTCTCCTTAAGCAGAATATACATCAAACACTCATCAAGAGACATTATGGAAATAGGAGTAATAAAGAATCCTGCTGAACAATATCAGTTGAAAGGAGCTTTGTGAATTTGCACCTTGCTTCTCGAATTCTCCATTTGTGTGAACACTCCAAGTCCCAGCAGGGGAGTGGAGATTCTCCTTGCCTGCATCCAGCAGGCACAAAGCAGGATTAAATCACCCATTTAAGATGGAATCGAGCCCATCATCTCTGTGCAGCATCACTGCAGAGAAAAGCTTTCAGCTTTTTTTCTGGCTGTAAGAATGACAGAGGAAATGACTGGACTCATCTGATGCCTGCTCCTGTACCACCATGTCTGCAGGTGCAGAAAGTCAGGGCTGGACTGACCCCAGCCCCTGGCTGCCCTGACTGACCTGTCCAGGGCACATAAGTGTTTACAGGATTTTAGCAGTGCCACAAACAGGTGAAACTGAGGAGTGCTGAGGCTGTGCACCCACACTCCTTGAAGACAGCAGGTAGAAATGCCCCAGGACAGGATGGAAAAGGGATCTGTGAGCCTTGGGGCCATCCCTGAGCTGCCCTGGTATAAACCCATCAGGATCTTTGTGCAGTCACTTGCACTTAGGCTTGACACCGACTGACATGCCCAGCATGGAGACAGCTGGGATGGGATGCATAAAGTAAATCCAGTTGCCATGGGTGCCAGGGCTATTCCCAGCAGCCACGCTGATGGCTGGGGACACACTCGAGCCAACAGAGAGCAAAGATTTTGAAACATTGTATTGAAGCTCACCCCCCTTCAATACTCAGGCTCTGATTACTGCTCTGTCTCTCAGAGTTGAGAATTGAACTGAGGAAGGTCTTTTTTCTCTTCTTTTACAGCGGGAGGTTTCACCAAATCTGCAGGATGAAAGGCAGCATCTAAGAACCTCGTTAAATGCTTTAGCCCCACATTTGGCAATATTTTAGAGAGCATGTGAGCCTGGCCTTTTTCAATGTTGGAGGTAAAGACTAGAAACTTCATTTTGGAAAAGAGGATTTCATCACAGAACTACCTATCCTGGCCACAGCACAGGGAGGATGAAGGCAGACTTTTCAAAATCAGCACTCAGAGCTCTGAGGGGTCATTCTGACTTCTGAAGGGGAGAAATTCCCATTCATCTTTCAAAGAAATTGATGCAGGAGATCAGAAAAGATTTTTCCCTGGAGAAGCAGTGTAGATGCAGACTCCCCCTCCAGAGTGCATTAAAAGCAGGCTGGATAAATGCTGCTGTTGTCACATGGACATCGTTGCTCCTGCCTTGGACAAGGAAAGCCCATCCAGCCTTTGAGGTTGCTATTTATTCAGGGCAGTCCTTACAAAATGTGCCAAATCCTCGCCAGTCTGTCCAGAATCCAGACACCAGGATGTGCTGGAGCTGCTTTTCTTCATGGAGACACCTTGACTGGCCAACACACATCCCAAAATCTTAGAGCCTCTGCACCATGGCTTTGGGATAGCAAAGTGCCCAAGAGTCAAGCCAGCCTGAGAAGGCTGGGAGAGGATTATGTCACACCCCACACATGTCCAGCAATGGTGTCCCAAGTCCTGATGGAGCTGTCCAGGTGCAGCTGACCTTTGGGGAGCCCAGCACAGGCTGTGCCCCATGCAATGGAAGCCCTAGTCCATGGCAGGGGAGTTTATTGAGGTCAGATGGTACTAGGAGCTGCATGGCTAAATCCTTCCTACGTAAAATACCCTTTAATCAGCTTATGGGGTGTTCAGGAACTTCTACCTCCCCCATTCCTTTTTCCCCCTTCCTGTGTCTGCGTGAGGCCATGTGGGCAGTGGGGATTGTCTCTGGTGTGTTTGCAGGTGAGCCTGGCCCACGCCACTGTGATGACGGTGGTGCTGCTCCAGCTGAGAGCAGATTGGAGGCGATTCCTTGCATCACTCCCAGGTCTGTAAGAGAAAGGACCCTAATTGGAATAAGGGGATTGGAGGATTTAGCCTTCTAAATGCTCCTTTCTTCCACAGGATGCTTTCAGGAGTGATTTTAATCTTTACCACCTGATTTCATGATTTTGGCTGCAAGAGTGAAGAGTGGGATAGAAGGAAGAGGTAAGCAAGGCAACCCAGGCAGACTTGGAAGAAGAAGGAAAATCACAATCCCATATGGTCATGGAACCTCAGAAAAAGCCTTACTCCAATCTCAAAGGGCAAATTAAGCTAAGAAGGTGTTAGATCCAGGATATGAGTCTCTCTTTCCACCTACCTGCTCCTAAGGCGGCTTGGATTGCCTGTGTCTCTCCCTTGCTTTGTTTGACTGAAACATGTGGCACCTTTCTGGATTTGCACCAGTTTAAAATGAAAATCCGATGTGAGGGACAAAAGTACAAAAAGTCACATACCTGGAGTTGTGACTGCTTGGTCTAAAGTCAGGAGGGAAAGTGCTGGACACACTGGTAATATCCATGGCTGGCAGCATTATCCAGGGGCACAGACAGCAAAACATTTGTCAGGAGCTCTGGGTTGTGCTGGAGCAGACCTCAGTCATTTCAGTCAAAGTTGTATCTGCTTCCTGCCAAGCCCTTGAGTGAAATCAGCAGTAAATGCCAGCTCCTTTGAAGGAAAGGATTAAATATTAGGCATTTGGCTCATACTGGAGAAAAAAAAAAAAAGCCCCCAAATGCTTAAAACATTTTGCTAAGAATTGGGAAGAATAAGGGAAAAAGTTGTTGCAGGAGTGGTACCTTGGGTGCTGGCAGGGTGCCTTGGCTCTCCTGAGTACAGGACACCTCCAGGGATGGGGACTCCACCACCTCCATATCCCTTCCACTGCCTGACCACCTTTTCCATGAGGAAATTCTTCCTGAGAAGAAATTCTTCCTGAATGCTTGGGAATGGGTACTGTAGGGAGAAAGAAGGGTTGGTTTTACTGAGGCTGGCACTGTGATCCAGAAAAGGAGAAGCCAGGCTCAGGGCACAGCTTTTTTACAGGAAGAAGGGAACTCTGTTTTCCCACCCTGTGAGTGCATCATGGTTGCCCCCCTGTCACCAAGGAAGCCCAAAGTAGTTTTAAAGACAAGCTGACACCCCCATCAATCACCTGCTGGAATTTTACATCCTATGGAACTTCTTCCAACACTCTCCTGGTTTTCCCTGGGCTGGTTTTCCTGTCCAAACAAGAAAAAAAATTCCCTGCCCCCTGGTAATGCTCCCAGGGTAGAACAACACATCCCAGTGCAGGTGTCACCAAAACTGCAGGAAAAACAAAAATCTCTCCAACAACATTTTTAGTGTTAGAGAATCAAGACATTACTTTATTCTGGCCAGGATGTGTAACAAAAATAATTTCATCCACACATTGCCCAGGCCGTGCAGAGACAATCATATCTTGATTCTTTAACACAGGGACACGAGCACACAGGAGTGGGTGGCTTCCTCCCCAGGCCTGCTCTGGCCATCCTTGCCCTGCTGGGCTGGCCATGCTCTCCACCCAGCTGGAAGCTCCCTGTACCTGGAGCACGCTCACACTTCCCATGTGTCTGGTCTTATCACGGCTCTAATTGGCATCAGCGCTGTAATCTCAGCCTCCAGCTGTTTGTGTGTCTGGGGGAAGAGTAGAAGCACTTCGGGGAATTAATTTGAAAAGAAGAACGATGTTCTTTCTGTCCTGGCTGGCAGGGCCAACTGTCCCAGGTGTGCCGTGCCAGCACTGAGCACGGCAGCCCCTGACACAGCTGCTCAGGCTGCATTTTGGCTCAACCCTCCCTGACTTTGTCAGGGACCTGAAGAGACACCCCTTCCAGTAAACAGGAACAGGCTTTGTCAAGATGAGCTTGAAGGGAGGTGCACTTACAGGTGCTTGCTGCTCCCACTGAGGCTTTTCGCTGCTTTCCTGCTTGTGTTGTCTTTCACTTCTCCCCCTGCCAGGAGGCTTTACCCAACAAGTAGCTCTGATAAGCTCACTGATGTTTTAAACCCAGTAGGAGCTCTTGAGTTATATTATTTTGATCTGTCCTGTGCCACAAGCCCTTGTACCTCAGCAGATCACCCTTGAGTGAGATCAATTATGTGGTTAGGCTGAAACCAGGCATCTACAAAAATATCTAGTTTTGACTCCAAGCAAACAGAGATAGAAAATGCAGCCATTTTCTCCACAGTTTCACCCCCACAGCTAACCACTAGCATTAGTTTTTACTTCTTACATGGATTTATCATAACTTACCAGAATGGTAAATGTCAAAAGTTCCGTTCAGCGTGTAAATAAATCCCTGCAGCTTCTCAGAAGAGGACTGGGGGAGCCTGGAAAGCCCAGAGAGATGTGCCATCGTCTTCCCTCTCTTGCAAAAATTCACCTGAGAGGGGGGATGCTGCCTCTGCCTCTTTTCTGAGAAATGCATTACAGGAGATTGGAAAGCAGGATGGCTTTGTTGCCGTTGAGTGGCTCACAGAGAATTGACTGGCTGAATATGGCAAATAAAAGGAACAAAATTGGCCTTGAGAGCTCTTTGTTTTCCTCCCTTTGTCCTGAACCTGAAGGCAGCCAGGAGTGCTGATGATATCAGGGCACTATTCATCAGCCGAGTTTGGCACATCTGTCCTGAAACCTTGGCAGCCACATTTTCCCCCTTTTCTATTTAAATTTGTAGTGCCTCAGATGTGAAAAATTATGGTGATAAAAGTTCCATTTCCTTGTGGAGACTCTGACAGATGTCTCACTTCGCAAACTTCCTGATCCTTTGAACTGGCTGGGAATCAAATCCTCCATTAATTTATCCTGGGGAGTCTTTGTAGGACTCCTCCTGGCTTCTTGGCAGTGGGCCAGCTTCTCTTGGTTGGGGATGAGCTCCAACACAGCCACAAACTGCACCGCTGATCTCCCTGAGTTTCTTTTCCAAACACTCAAAACCAAAAAGGAAGATCTCCCACTGGTTTGGGTGTTTTTCTGGTGCTGCCCCTTTCCTGACATAAGGAGCATCTGTGGTGCTTCCACAGCTCCTGTCACAGTAGGATGGGGAACAAAGACAGTGCAGGCTGTGCATCCAAACAAAAAAGGGCTGTTCCCAAACACCAAACACCAAGGTGCTCTAAGCATTCCCAGGCCATCACTCTGGCATAACTCTTCCTGCTTCCCATTAGGGTGACTCTGTCCTTTGTCATCTGTTTTTTGTGCAGTGACATGACATGACTTCTTTGGATGTGCTGATGTAAGACAGACTTTCCTCCTCCTCTGCCGGGAGGGCAGATCCTCTTATCCAAGAAAGGAATTGTGTTTAATGTCTGTAGCCTGTTTGCCATGGAAGCACTGTCCTAATTAGTGGTTTGCATGGCTACTCACTTCTGGAAGTCAAAAGCATTATTTCACATTAGTTTAATCCACTCCAGGATTAAACAAGTTTAGGATTAAGGCCCCGTTAGTCTGGAATATGGGCTTCCAGACTGAGAAATAAGAGTCACTCAGCACTAACCCACAGGGAAAATAGAGATAATGAATGTAAATTAACTGTTAAAGGGGATTAGAGGAATGGCACTAATCCCTGTGGGAAGGCAGGAGGACAGCAGTCACGTTTCCATCCTGCTTTCTGGGCTGCTCAGGTGGTTTAAACATAAATAAATTATAAAAATATAAATTATTATAAAAGTATCATATAATTTAAAATTATTATATCATTATAAAATTAAAATTATTATATAATTATAAAATATAAATTATTCTGTCCACACAGTTTCATTAATGCACTTCAGTGCCTCCTTTGACTACTTTGAGTTGATTTCTAAGAATAAAAAGGGCTCTAGTGGAAGTGGCCCTGTTGTCCCAGCTCCTCACTGAGTGAGAGCTATGTCAGGAGTCAGGCTTTAGGGATCAAACCCAGATAGGAAAAGCTGTGACCATCTTCCTTGTCTAAACATCCCAGCAGATGAGGGATCACCAAGCTCCGAACCTGGCAGATGTGCAACCACACTTGTGTCCTCCTGAGTCCAATGCAAACTATTCCAAAAGGAATGTAGAGATTCAGGTCAGTGCTGCTGACAGACAGATCTAGAGCAAAACTAGTCCCACTCAGTCCAGGTGGGATTGTCTCTCCTGTCTTTGCACACTAGAAGAGGGAGACGACTGGAAAAACAGATCTATGGGTATTGGGATCAACATAAGGATGGGCAACCTTCACTGGGATGGGAGAGAAGGGTGGTACAAATCCATAGCTACTACAGACGTGGCATTCTTGCAGGCTTTAGAAAACACCTGGAAGCCCCACCTTTGGAGACAGAATTTAGCCAACCAGACTGTCATCCAAGTGCTTAAACCAAGGGAATTTTCTCCTACTCATGTATGAAACTGCAGAGCCACAGCAGCTGGGCAAAATGGGCTGTGTGGATCAGCTGCTGATAGTGCAGTCCAAGGGAACGGCAGTGCTTAGATCTGTGTTTGTGGTTGACACCAGGGCTGTGCCTTTCCATGCTGCACATGCTGGGGGTAACCATGACCCTGAAATGAATGAGGAACTTGCCTTTACAAACAAACTGTGGGTGTTGTCAGTAGATAAAACTAGCACTGAGAGATAAAAGAAACAATGGGGAGGATTCCACTGATTCATTAATGGAATGAGGGAGATTTGCATTTACAAACAAAACAAAGGTCTGCTGATAAATAAAATTGAATATTGGAAGATGAAAGAAACAATGAGAAAAACTGTAAATTCCATAAGGAATTCCACCGAGTGACTCAAGGGAAGGCCAAAGGTGGGGGGGAATTATACATTAGAGGGAAGTCCTAGGTATTAGGCATTTTTGGAAAGTCTGTGCCTTTCAAATACCTCAGCCAATGGGGAAAGAAAGAGGGACATGCAGTTGGGAAATTAGGATAAAAAGGAGGCTGCATCCTCCAAAGATTTGAGAGACCCCAGGGAAAATGCCCCATGGCCCCTCCCTTTATTCGAATAAAGTTACAGTCCTTTTTGGACATAAACCTCTGGTGTTTGTGGATTAATTTTCCTCACAACCTTTTCTCAAAAAGAGTAAGGGAACTGGGGGCAGCAAGGGCAGGGTTTGGAGAGAGGATTTGTCCCACAAGTCAATAGTTTGGATGAAACTCTGATAGATGCGGGCTATAAACAGATCTTAGAAGCAATTTGTCTCATAAAAAACTTCCAGTAATGTAATTTTTGCCCTCCATGTAGTATAAATGTCCCTTTACTGCTATGCCTTCTCTTCCCACTGCCTTCCACAAACACCAGGCTGACCTGAGTGCTTACCTGGCATGAATATCTGGGCTGAGGTTTGGTGGCACAGCTGCAGAGACGCCCACAGCTCCCACTTCTCCATAGTCACCTGGGCTAGAAATGGGAGGTCACATGTCCCTGTGCTTCCTGATCCTGCAGGTGCATAGATACCCCTCAAAGAGCATTTTTCTCTCATTTTCTGTAGTAAGAAACCCCAGCCCCTGTGTGAACTCATGACTTGCCACCCCATCTTTGCTCCCACGCTTGCTACCTATTTGGTTTCTTCCTGTATCCCGCATTTCTGCAGTTGGTTATTTCTGCCCAAGCATGGGTAAGGTGCAAAATTCCTTTTGAAGCGCATCCTGCATTTGCAAAGCAATCAAGAACACTTTGAATCGCCACTCCGTGCTCCAAGACGGTTGCAGCATCTTGTATTGGCAGTACCTTCAAATTTCATTATGGACTGTGTGGATCCTCAGTTTAATTACAAACTCCTAAGTATTACCAGATTCTAGACACACCTTGGAATACAAATTCGCAGTCATTCACGCGATCTGTACTCATTTCAATTCTTTACACTACTTAAGAGAACAACCCCATGTGAGAACACAGCAAGACCATGTGAGAACACAGCAAGACCTCTGCAGCGCTCGGGACACCGGGACACCGGCACCCCGGACACCGGGAGCCTGCCCCCCCGCCACCCCTTAAGCCGCTTGGTGACCCAGTTGTCCCCGCGGGGCCGGTGGCGGGGGGGCAGGCTCCCGGTGTCCGGGGTGCCGGTGTCCCGG
>JAHLSL010000216.1:517711-547985 GCA_025920805.1 Petroica traversi | reverse complement strand
GGGCAACGGCACCGCCGGACCCCCGCCCGCCGGACCCGGCCACAGCATCGCCGCCCTGGTGCTCGGCATCCTCCTCATCCTCCTCATCGTCGGCGGCAACGGGCTCGTCTGTCTGAGCGTCTGCACGGAGCGGGCGCTCAAGACCACCACCAACTACTTCATCGTCAGCCTCGCCGTAGCCGACCTGCTGCTCGCCCTCCTTGTCCTGCCCCTCTTCGTCTACTCCGAGGTGAGACAGCCCGGGGACACCGGGGGACGGCGGGCTGGGACTTGTGTGTCCGCCGAGCCTGCAGGGTACGGGGCTGCGGCGGGGCAAAGACCAAGTACCAAGGGTCCGAGCCGCTCTCCGGGCTTGCTCCTCACCGCCACCCCGGGAGTGCCCCCGTCCCTGAGGCAGCCCTGCGCCCCGGGATGTAGCGGGCAGACCCCCCGACTGTTACCTGCGAGCCTCTCGGCATCGCGCAGCGCTGCGGGACCGCGGGCGGCGGGAGCGGAGGCGGCTCCGTGCGAATTCCTGGGACCCCCGTCCGAACCGCCCCGAGCGGAGGCAAACCGGGGTGGATGTCCCGGGCCAGGCCGGCAGCTGCGGGAGCCCTTGGCTTGCACGCTGTCCAGGCTGCCGTCAGCAAATGCATAGGAAGAGACGGGTTCTGTGCTCAGTTTGGCACAAAGGGAGAAGATCTTGGTGATAAAGGGCAGTCTTTAGCATCTTTAGCCAGGAAACAACTTTCCATGTTGGCTGAGAAGGAGAAGCTGTCTTTTCCGGGAGCTGGATGGGATTTGGGTGCACCCTGAACTAAGGTGACTTTGGTTGGCAGGTTGTTGATTGGTACAGGCCTGGCCCAGCATGTGGTGGTGGTCATGGAGAGCCAGCTTAGGGACATGTGACAGAGCTGCTGTTCACTCCCAAAACCTGCTCACCCCCAAGACTGTGACAGCTGACGGAAAGAACACTTCTGAGGTTGAGTGGGTCTTTCTGTGACATTTAGAGCCAGAGATTAATAAACCCTTGTGCTTGCAGGGGGATGTTTTAGAACCTGTTAGTACCAGCTGGTGGCTCTTCCCTGCTCAAGAGGATGAAAGCATCCACTGGCCAGATAGCAGGTTTTTCTACCCATCCTGGTGGTAGCTGGCAGTGTGGATTTTCTTCCCAGCTGTGGAAGACCATCTCCCCTTTCTCCCAAGCCATGCAGAGAATCCCATGGCTTAGCAGGCCCTGACTGTTCAGGCCTGTACTCCCCTAAGCAAGGCAGGCTGCAGGGCTTAGAGCTTAGAATTGTCTCTGCCTGGTCCTAGGATTTTGCAGGACATTGTGACCACTCTGGAGACAGGTATTGCAGGACAGCAGGTTCATCTGGGGACCCATGAGAAGAACCAATGAAGAATTGGAGCATTAGATCCCCTCTTTTTCACTGTGCTGTTGGTTTTGGTGGATTTGCTTTTCCCTCATTACCTCCATTTAGCTGGTTAGAAAAGCACATTCTTCATCATTCTTCTCAGCTACTTTTTGCTAATTGGGATTCCTTTTCTTCCCTTCTTTTTCTGTTGCCTCTCAGTGCCTTCAGTTCCCAGGTCTGTGGGTAGTCACCAATAACAGAGTTGTCTCCCCGTGCCTGCCAGTGGGAGTTTTGCTGGAATATATAAAATAAAATATAATGTACTCTGAGGTACCTCTGAAAATGCTTCCAAGGGGGCAGGAGTATTGTGGGGCTTTCCTTGGATACCACAGACATTCCACAGGTTAAGGATTCTCAGGTAACAAGTGTTAATACTTGTATGAGCTTTAAAAACTGGGGTTGACCAGCTTGTGGTGTGTTCACTTCCACAGCTGTTCATAAACATCAGTTCAGTGAGGGAATCCTTCCATGTCTCTGCTCCCAGAATATTAAACACAGGGAATGAAGGTTGGAGCCTTGCCCTCCAACCTCTGCACCTCCTGCAGCCAGGCAGGTGTTCAGAGGTGCAAAACAGCACAGGGACCAGGATTTGCATTCCTGGCACTCGGAGGGAATGCATGGAGCAGATGTGGGAACTGCTGAACAGGTACAGAGAAAGAGAGAGAGAGCACCATGCAGCAGTCACAGACCCCTCAAACAGGCAGTGGGGCTCTGATGTGTAAAGCAGCTCCAGCTCCAGTTGCAGCAGTTCCCATTCAATGCCTGGAAGCTTCTCTGTGGGCTCAGAGCCTGCAAATCATCTCCTGTATGCTGGTGCAGAATTTCCAGCTCATTTCGTTCTGAAATAAGGTAAGGAAAAGGGAGAGTAACCACTGGATCCATGCCAGAGGGCAGAATTTTTGTGGGGTCTTTTTCTTTTTTTTTTTTTCTTGGAGGCAAAATTCAGAATTAGATGTTGAGATGCAAGATGCAGGGTGTAGTGATTGCTATTTAAAACTAGCTTGGTTTCAGCTTGCATTCTGTACCAAAGTCAGTAGCCACTGAAAATATGACCTGGACAGTCCTGAATGTTCCCTTCAACCTTCATTCTTGGTGTGGGGTTTTTGTTTTGTTGTTTTAAACTTTAGTACAACTCCTGACACAGTAAAGGTGAACTCTAAGGGCCTATTTGAAAACGTGAAAACCAGCTGAGGGGATTTTTTTTTTTCATTTTTCATTCAGCAGAAACTTGCTCACCTTGTCCTGTTTTCCTTTGAGTTGGCATCTTATGTTCCAGTTTTGGAAACATTCCTCCCAATCAGGGCTTTAGAAAACAGCTGGAGGGACTTAACTTTTGAGAAGACATCTGATGTCCTCACAAAAACAGATTTCCTCCAAGCCCCAGTGGGGATGGATATCCTTCTTGTGGAATGTGGAGGATCCTTTGCTGCCTTTCACAGAAGCTGGAGCACATTGGGAGAGTCCTTGCGCTTGGTATTATTTCTGGTTGTTAAGAAAGCTCATTTCAGACATTGACAGCAGTTATGGACACACACTCTCTTTCCACTGGACTCATCCAAACGTGGAACAAAGACATGTCCCAGTGTTTTCCAGTTGTAATTACCACACAGCTGCCTGCCTGTTGGGCAGAAGGCAGTTATCTTCCTGCTTGCTTGGGAATCTCAGGTCTTAGTATCATGGGGAGATGTAATGGTAATTTCCATAGGGAAGTTGCACTGCTCTTCTGCCAGCCTTGGCTTTCTGATGAGCGTGTCAAGTGCTTTCCAGCAATCAATCCAGTGCCAGAAAGGCAGGGATCATGGGAAGCCAGGGGGATGAGATGGCCTGAGGCACTCTTAGGCATTAGCTGTTATTCCTGAGGTTCAGAGTTCTGCTTACACGTGAAGAGAAGCCAGGAGAAGATCCCAGAGAGTCCTGAAGCATTGGTAGCACTGAAAGGGGTTACCTGAGGCAGCAGAGCTACGGGTGCTGTGGAGTTACTGCAGGATATCACTTGGCTCTAGGGGGCTTTGGGAGGGGGCTTGCCTTGTGTGTAACTGCTTCCTCTTCCCAGAGACTGTGACAATGTCAGGAGTCCCAAAGACTCTGGGATACTTGCAGGAGTTTATACAGTCCTCATTAAGAGGAGGCATCCTAGCAATTAGGGCAGCCAGCAGAATGAGCTCCACACGTGGACTGTGCTGTGCAGCACACCTGTACCTGTACCTGTTGTTCCTGTGATCAGGTCTCTGCTAATCCCTGCCCAGCAGCAGAGCTGTGGAACAGGCCTGAGCCAGGAAGCTGCTGGCAGGAGCTGAGGGTGTTGGTTATGTAAACATCTTTGCCACTAAGACCTGTGTAAGTGATTACGGAAAAGAGGAAACAGTTTGAGCAGATTTGCATGTTTACCTGGCTCCTTCTCCAGGTCAGGGAAGATGAGCGTTCCCAGTAGGCAGAGCGATGGAGCAGCCAGTAAAAACCACGTGAGCCATCTTCTTATCTTGGTGAGGGGGATAGGTTCTGCCTAAAACTTTCAGGGTGTCACTGGTTTGGTGTCAAAACATCTCTTCTCTTGCAGTATTTTCAGTATGCCTGTGATGCAGCTTTTCTGATGAGAGACCAGACCTCCACCCTCTCCAAGTTTCCCCTGGCTCTCTGTGACTGTATGTCAGCTTGTTTGCAGCAGTATTTAGGATTAGTCTTTCCTAGAATGTTACAGTTTTAGTGGAAATCGATGTTATTCTGGGCCTGGCTGATGTCTGAGCCACACAAAGTACCAGGGAGGTGAGACAGGTCAGCAATTACAAACTAGTGCTTAGAGGTTTTTTTTCAGATACCAGTAATTGGGGAGAGGTGTCTTGGAATTCTTTGCCCTCATAATGTCTCAGGTGGATGATCAGGCTTGTTCATGGTCTCCGAAGAACCTTGACCTCAATGATTTAAGTTAAGAAACATCAGAGCAGATGAGAGACACCTCTGTCTTATGGCCCACTCCCTCTCCTTCCTCTCCCCTTGCAGGCAGTGTTGTATCTTCTGGGGACTGTGACAGTTGTCACAACCCATGTCAAAAGGCCCCAGGTCAGCTTCTGGTGGATATGGGGACAATTCTTTGGTTCTGATGCTGGACTTTGCCCACTGGCAAGGACTATTCCTCTTCCAACTGGTGTCACAGCCTTCTCACTCTATGCCATGTCCTTGAGCCATGGCTGCACTGAGGCAGATGCTTGTTCAAAGTCCAGCTGGGCATCTCCTAATTCCCTTTCAGGCTCCTTCTGTTCCCTGCATGTGGCAGGACTGAGACAAGAGCTGGTATCAGAAGAAATAGGACTAAAACCTTTGGCTCTGTCCTGGCTCCTGCCCTCAGGAACTCTTCTGGCATCAGGCTGGTTTAGAAAGCAGAGTTTTCCTTACAAATCAGCTGTGCTTAGGAATAAGGATAACAGAATGGGCTGCCTAGGAAGCAGCTGCAAGGGTGTTCGAGAAGCCAAATCCGTCTCCTGCCATCCACCACCCTATAAAAACTTCTGCATTGTATTCTGGAAAAGTGGAGAACCCAAAGAGCCACTGAAGGTGGAGTTGCTCTGGACCACTTCTTAAAGGAAGCTTGAGCTGTTTGTGATCCCTAAGTCTTTACACTGTGTACCTTGATGGGCTAATCTGCTGCAGCCTCCTGGAATTAGGTACTCCTTAATCACATGGCCCAGCAAAGCCTCTTATCCAAAGTTACTCTCCCATCAGAGGGGTCCTTGGCATGTTTTGCCAGAGTGGGCAGGTAACAAACACCACAGAATGGAAAGTTCTCTCCTAGCACCTTCCCCAAACCCAGAGTCTTGGGGGTTGGTGGGGAAAGGAAAGGGTTTATAGCATTTTCCAAGTGTCCAACTTAAATCTTACATGATCCAAATGTGCTGCAGCCCAAGAGCCCTTGTCCTTTTCAGAATCAATTAGTTCTCCCAAATCACAAATAGGTTTGGAAAACTGTAGCCCAAAATCAAATTTTCTCTCTCATAAGCTGAACGGAACTTGTCAAGATCCCAGTAAGCTTGGCAGAAATTTGTTTTTTGATGATTCAGGTCCCAAATTCAGTTTGGGATGGCTGCTTTGTGCTAGAGAAGAGGCTGAATGAAGCACTCAGGTCTGACTCCAGAGCTCCCCTGGAGGTATCTCAAGGAGATGCTGTACAAAACCAGCAAAACAGTTACTTCAGAGACTCCTTTGGCTTTACAGCTCCTCTAATCATAATCCTGTGCTTGACATCATTACTGGCTGATATTAATCCCTTCAGAGCTGCCTGCCCTGTTGTTGGCAGGGGCTGGAGTTTGGCACCTTCCTGGTGCTACATGGAGCGTGCTCCCCACGTGGCTCCACTCTGTGCTGGGATGAATGGAACCAGAACCTCTTGTTTAGCACCAGTACATGAACAATTCCATGCCTGCTTCCTGAAACCTGCAACATTAGACTCTATGAACACTGGCTGGCTAATGCTATAGAGAAAAAAAAATATAATTTTTATGCAGCACAATTTTTATAGATAAAAATACATAGTAAATGATATATATTAGATGATGCACATTATCTGTAGATAAACATACACAGGAAATTAAATATATTACATGCAGCAATATATATATACACTACAGTAATGTTTATCATACATATTTTAATAAAAGCATATAGAGAGTATAGATAGTTTTTGGTATTTTGCAGTATCAAAATAAAGTGTTAGAGTCAGACATGACAAGGGGCCATTGATACTGATCACTTTTTTTTCAAGCTAAAATCATACTTATTTGTACATTTTACTGGGTTTTTAACTGGACTTCTCTCTGCAGAGGAACTCAAAGGATGGAGCAATTTTCCTCACAGTCTCAACTCAAAGGAAAAATTCCCTGCTGCCCTTGTGGTGACAGCCTATTGAGTCTCCTGGTTTACCTGTGCAGGTGTGAACAAACTGATAGGTCTCTGCCTGTGCTCAAGTTGCTCATGGGAATAATGGCACAGGAATGGGATCGAGGTGACCTCTTTCTGTATCAGCCTAAAAAGTGCTTTAATGCTAAAAGAACAAATTGGGTTGGTACCTAGGTGAGACAAGCACTTGATTAGAACAAAGTGCCGCAAGTAGTTTCTGGCAGTACCAGCATCAGACATTGCTGTCCTTCTGTCTGTCCTGCTGCCTGTCCTGTGCCATGGGCTATACAGAGCCTGTGCTGCTGGCTGAGACTTGACCAAGCTGAAAATCACCAAGGATGGCAGAGTCAACACTTCCAGGTGGTTCAGAGCACTGACACCAGTCCCTGCTGCTCTGCCCTGGAGCCTGTGACTGTGGAGAGAGAATCAGAGTTGTTACTCACTGCCTGGACGTGGTCTCCAGAGGCTGGACGTGTGCTTTGCCTGCCAGGATGGAACAGTTGTGTAACACAGGGAAACCATTCACATAATCTGCAAACAGGGAATTGGAACAGTTGGGACACAGAAGTGGAAGAGGAGCTTTGTGCTCCATTTCTTGCTTGCTTGGGGACTGAGCTCAGGATGCTATGCAGCCCACATATGCATCCAAGTTGGGAGATCTTGGGGTGCTGAACTGGGGGGTTTGAGAGTTTGGGGGTTCCTGCATGATGTTGTGTGTCCATTTCACAGCCCAGCATGACTCAGTTGCCTGTGCTGATGGTCAGAAGTCTCAGTTCTCCAGCCAGGCCAGAACCACAAGCCTGAGCAGGCTGTGCATTCTGTGTGGGGCTGATTCCCATGTGCTGCTGCTGTGCTGGGAGCATCACGCCATGGGAAGTGCACTCAGCTTTGGGCTGCTTGTTTGGAGAAACCATGAGTGGCTGAGGTACCCAGACATTGCCATGTTCCTGTCATTTTAAAGGACACAGCATCTGCTGACCCCAGGGATCTTTTCAGTTCCAGGGAGGAGTGTGGTCCCTCAGCACGGTGCTGTGTGATGCCCTGATGACCATGGACGTGATGCTGTGCACGGCTTCCATCTTCAACCTGTGTGCTATCAGCGTGGATCGGTGAGTGGCTTCCTGCTCTGGGTTGTGCCTGGGCAGCACACTGGTCCCATAGGCCTCTGCCAGTGTCCCAAGCAGGGAGGATCCTGCCCTCCCCTAAGGAGGGTGACTTTAAGCCCTTATGTCCTCCACCACCAGGTTTGTGTCCCATCATTGGTGGTCAAGCTGAAAGCTTGTTGTGTGATGAGCCAGACCTGTCCCTTGGCTGTTCTGTAGCCCTGGCCTCAGCTGTCAGTCAAGTAAATTAATGGGGGAAGGACAGTGACAAAGAGCTTGGGGCCCCTTGGTTACATTAGCAGTGGTGCCACCACCACACCAGGACTGACTCTCCCGGGGCTCTGTTGGCAGGTTCATTGCTGTTCAAATCCCGCTCAACTACAACCGGCGACAGATCGACCTGCGGCAGCTGATCCTTATATCCACCACCTGGATATTCGCCTTTGCTGTGGCATCCCCAGTCATATTTGGCCTCAACAACGTCCCAGACCGGGACCCCAGATTGTGCCAGCTGGAGGACGACAACTACATTGTGTATTCCTCCATCTGCTCCTTCTTCATCCCATGCCCTGTCATGCTGGTGCTGTACTGTGGCATGTTCCAAGGACTCAAGCGCTGGGAGGAAGCCCGGAAGGCCAAGCTGAGGGGCTGCATCTATGGAGCCAACAGGAAGCTGTATCACCCCCCAACTTTGATGGAGAGAGAGCAGACCCGGCTGGGGTCACTGGAGTGCAGCCCCTACGCCCGTGCCGGCCTCTCTGGGGAGTGTGGGATGAACAATGGGATCCAGACTGTGTCCTACCCACACCTCAGGTACCCGCACCCAGGGCACGGGCGCAAGCGGGCCAAGATCAACGGCCGGGAGCGCAAGGCCATGCGGGTGCTGCCCGTTGTTGTTGGTGAGTGGCTGTCAGGGATGGCTGTGGGAGGGTGGGAAATGTGTCACTTTGTCCCACCACAGCACTCAGATTGGCAGGATCTGGGCGAATCCAGAGTAGTGTCAAAAACCACCACCCTTGGGAAAGAACACATGCAGTATTCATAACCCAACCTCCCTTCAAGGTAAACCTGTGACTCCCAATATTTTACATTCAAAGCCAAAGGGAGAATAACTCAAGACTTTTCATCAATGTTTAGGACAGGAAAGACATCCCAGTTTTTCGTCTGGGCATAAGCCCAGCTCCACATGTCAGCACAGCTGCTGCCTTTTCCCTGAGTGCCTGAGCTGTGTCTGTCTTGTTTGGCTCAGACTTTGTTAAATTAACCCTTTTGAACATTCACATCACCTTCTCTCTTTATTGTCCTCCTGGCAGGTGCTTTCCTCTTCTGCTGGACACCTTTTTTTGTGGTGCACATTACCAGGGCTCTCTGTAAGTCCTGCTCCATCCCTCCTCAAGTCACCAGCATTGTCACTTGGCTGGGCTATGTCAACAGTGCTCTCAACCCTGTCATTTACACCGCGTTCAACGCTGAGTTCAGGAACTTCTTCCGCAAAGTCTTGCACCTCTTCTGCTGAGCCCTCCGTGCAGGAGGAACCACTGGGTCATTTTTTGTATAGTTCATTAAAGATCTATTTCTGTCTCTGGTCTGCTGTCTTTGTTGGGGACGAGGGGAGGATAAGGAGAGCTGGCAGCTGAAGGAAGGGGCTCCCTAGGTCCTTGTAGTAAGGTGGTACAGGTGAGAGACAGTGGATGCAGCTCTCTTCACACTGGAAACTGCAAATGTAGCCACTTCTTTAACACTTGCTGCTTGATGTAAGCAGGGATAATAATAGTAATTTCTAATCTTCTGGCTTCTAGGGTGGTATTAATAGGGCTGTGAAGTGACATGGACACAAGTCTGGGGGGAAAAAAGGCTGTTAAGCTCATTTCCCAGATGTTGACATGCCAGGCAAGGGTACCAAGCTCATTTCCAGATGTCCATACACTAGGTGAGGGTAAATCTACCTGTGGAACTTCCTTTCTGCTTATCCTTGATAATTTTAAACCCCAAACCTGATTTCACTCATGTTTAACAAGAATCTTAAAAAGGCACCATAATGTTATTGCTAGTGCTCTAGAATTTCCTGTGAAGCCACATGATTCCTGCCAGCCTTACAAAAAAATCCTTCACCTTTAGGTGAACCTGCATGCAGTGACAGCCACAGCAGTCAATGGGACAGGTGATGCTCACCGCTGAGGCTCAGAGGAGAGAAAAAAAATATCGCAGAAAATTACAGTCTTCCAAGTAATGATTTTGTACGGGATTGTTGCTTTCCAGGGGGAATTTGCTTGGAAACAGAACGGAAAAGGGATGTCTTGAGTGTTCCTTTAACTAAAAATAGCAAATGCTCAATTTCTCATCAGCAAACAGTCTCAATTCCCACATGATTATATTGTGCATTTCTGAGCATTTGCTGGGTTGGGGTGCAGCTGCCCCAGGTACCAGGGCACCGTGGGCTTTCCAGAGGTGCTATTTCAGAGCTGTCTTTGCTGCATACAAATGCAGGATGCAATAAACCCTGTAAATGAGCTGTGCTACTGTCAATTAAGACCGTCTTCTCAATTAACTAATTGTCTTCAAGTTCTAGACAACAGGCAATCAGCATTTAACTGTGAGCAGAAACCATTGCCAACATCAAGTATTACTTTGGGAAGCAGAAGTGAGCATTTTGCTATGAGAATGGAAGGAGTTGCCTGTTTTTTCCTTCCCAGGAGTACACAGATAATTTCTGTTCCCATCCTAACTCAGTCCCTGGCAGTTCCTGGCTTTCACTGGAAGCATGGTTCCTTCTGGAAGAGCTGCACACTGTGGCCATCAGCTCCTTGCCATCGATGGCACCACAGTGCTCCTTCCAGGCCTGCTCAGGTCTGAGTTAGGAGGAATAACTTTCCCAGGAAACAACCAGGAAGTGACAGTCACCACCTGCCACTGACTGTGGGAGCCCAGTCACCTCTCTCCATGGGAGACTTGTTTCCAATGTCCCTCAGGAGCCAGCGCTGCTGGCAAACCCACGAAAGCACTTCTGAGAGACCCCCACTGAGAGAGATGGAAAACCAGCTCCTACAGCCTCGGAACACATGGAATGCAACCTAACGGACCTTTAAGATGCACAGGGAAGGAATAGATTTGTCAGAGACCTCTAGTCTTTTCCAAGGAGTCCACCTTTGAGTCCTTTCCATGGCATTTTTCTCTCTATCTAAGTTTCTGTAGCTCAGGATAGAATTTTCTGTTTGACAGGGTGTGTGATGCTGGGTTGGGTCACTCTGGTTCAGGTTACCCTGCCTGGAGCAAGAGCTGAACAACCATCCTCATCCAACATCACCAAACTGGAGCAAATAAGAGCCAGGACAAGTGACCCTTCACAAGGGCTGTGACCCCTCAACCAGCATAAACAACAATGACCCTTCATGGGGATGGTGACCCCTAACAGGGGCTATACCTGGGGCTAAAAACAAACCCAACCAAACAACCAGAGGCTTGTGTGCCTGTCAAGACTCTTCTAAAGTCTCAAATCACAAATAAAGGTTTAGCTTAATTAACAAATAAAGGATTAACCTAATTATTAAAGTAGTAGATTAATAATTAAATTATTTTGTTGCAGTGAACAAAGCAAGTAACTCCCTAATGGGCAGCACATCTCTAATTAACAGCTTCTACAAGGCAGGGACATGACAGCCCCATATCCATATGTGCTCACCTTGAGCTTGATCCCATCTGATTCTGGCCAGCTGGATGCAATGAGTGACATTCCAAGAACGAGGCTGTGCTTCCCTGTGGAGAAAACTTCCAGGTAGACAGGGAATACAGACACATGTACCAGTTGGTGCACCAACCTGTGCAGTTATCTGTATCCCAAAGTGCTGCCATGGGAATTAAAGGGAACCGCTGGGCGCACTTGAGCTTTCACCACATTTTATTTAACAACATGTTATTTTTCAGCTATATTTCAATGGAGAAGCTCCAACGTGTTCCAGAATTGCCCAGCACAGAGGGAACACAGGAAAAACAAAAATCCTTTCAAGGCCAAACTAAGAACCTGTACTGACTTTGTCAAGGCAATTAAATAAACCAATTTGTTTCTCTTCTCTAATGAGAGGCAGAGAGGGGCCGTTAGGAGGAAGCACTGGCAGATCTCCTCACAGCACCTGCTTTGGATCCATCTCCAGAGAGATGAGGAGACTGCTGTAATCCACATGGTGGAGGATCCAGTCAGGCAAAGGCAAAGCCTCCCAAAGCCAGTCAGGGCTGGGACGGAAGGGAGAGGGTTCCAGATGAGGTTTTCACAGTCTCTGCATTATCCAAAGCTTTGGAAGGGGATTGGGAGTAGACAAATGCTGTCACAGTATCAAAAAGTCAATGAAAAATGAGTCTGCTAGCGAGGAGAGTGCTGTTGGCACAGGACAGACCGTTCCCGCCGGTCGCCGATCCAGCCGGCCCTGGTGTCTGTGAGCGGCTGCGGAGGCAGAGTGCTCACACAGTGACCTTCTCCATGACATTGTCCGGGACGTGCACCTCATCCCCTTGCACTGTCACCGTGGCTGACTGGCCACAGATGTGCTGGTGGTCTTTCCAGTCCTGCCAGGGGAGAGCAGAGGGAAAGGCTGTGAGCAAACAGGCCCTTGGAGAAGGGCCCTCATCGTGTGAGAAGCACTTTCTTTCCACAAAACAGACCAATGATGGAGGGCAAAGGAGACAGGCATTGGATCAATATAAGAGGTGGAATTAGACTAAGCAGAATGCTACTATCTCCACACAAACCACAATCCAAGATATCAGTGTTAGTCAGGTGGAAAATTTACTAAAATTTAGTCAGAACCTTGATTAAAGCCTCTCCTGAAAGGCTGCTCTTGACACTCAGCACTCTCGAGGGACAGTGCTGTGCTGGGA
Organism: Petroica traversi; assembly: GCA_025920805.1. Taxonomy (NCBI): domain Eukaryota; kingdom Metazoa; phylum Chordata; class Aves; order Passeriformes; family Petroicidae; genus Petroica; species Petroica traversi. Next base: position 535,729 of record JAHLSL010000216.1, on the reverse strand, counting down.
TCTTAGCTCAGCTAGGAACAGGAAGAGATTCCTGGAACTGACTGAATTCAGGGCAGCTGACTCAGCCTGAACCTGGCCACCCAGCAGAGCTGTAACTGGCTAAACTGAACCATCTGTCTCTCCAAGCAGGGGCCAAGGGTCGCTGTAAAGAACTGGTCTGAAACATGACATAGAGCAGCTTTCTCCCCTGTACATCATATCTGTTCCCACCTCCCACAGAATTGTAGAGTCTGTCCCTCTGTATCACCTGCAGCATCACAAATAATGGGAAGGAGAACTATGTCCTCAGTGCCATGGCAGGAGCAGCATGGAAGGAAGGAAGCAGTTCACCAGGAAGCAGCAAGAAGAGACTGTAGAAGTGGTCCCAGCTCCCCACCGTTCCCAGTGAGGTGTCCATGCTTCATTTCTGGTTTTCTCAGATTTTTTGGATCACCTTTGGGAAGGCATGTGCAAACCTGGGGACCTTCTCTACCTTTTTAACCCTGACCTGACTTGCAGACCTGCCCCATCACTACACCTTGTTGGTGATGCCACTGGCAGGATGGGTTTGGCATGCTTCACCCATGCAAGGCTCTGCTCTGACTGCCTGGCTCTGCTGCCTGTTCCTCCCTCTGTGCTGACATCCATCAGGTGACAGCCTGAGCTACCTGCTGTCCCCAGGGTCACACAGCCCTCTCCAGGGAACTGAATCCCAAGTCACAAGCAGGGATACCTTCCGCTGGCAGAACGTGGAGCAGTAGTTGACTTTGTGACATCCTGTGCACTCGTTGGTGGCCTCCCGACCGCAGTTGACGCAGGATTGCTGTGGGAAAGGAAGGAGAGGGACACGTCACACAGAGACAAACCAGGGGTGACACCGAGGTGCAACAGAGGTGCTGTGACCAGCTGGATTGCCAGAGCAGTGGGAAAGCTCCCATTTCCCAAAATACCCTTGGCACACCGACCCACAACAAAACAGGCCCAGTGGCCTCTGGATACACCCTCTGAGACTCACTCTCCATGTTCTTTTAGCAGGGTTCACTTTGGAAAATGGAATGCACCTCTATTTTTCCTTTCTGTTAGGCAGGAAGCCCTCTAGAACTGTGAGTGGACACTGAGTGGTTAAGGAAATCCATCCCCACCACCCCAGGGAAACCTCCCTCCAGACAGGTCAGGTATCCATCAGCCAGGTAACTGCAGGAGTCGGGTGTATCCCACCTGGATATGTCAGGCTGTGCACAGGCTCTTTACACACAAGCTCTGAGTTTATCCCAAATTCAAAGGCAGATTTCATTGGTGGTTTAGTTGGGTTTATAATCCTGTGTATGTCTGAGAGAGGGTCTGAGGAAGGACAACAGACTAGGAATACGATATGGACCCTTCAGGTATTTTCCCCTTGTTTTAGAGAGGAAAAAGGGATCTGCTCCTATAGAGTATGTTCCTTGGTCATAAGGAGTGCACCAAGAGCGAAAAAGGAGTAAATTAAGAAGGCTTTAACAGAAGCAAGGATTTAAATCCAGAAGCAAGGCAAGATAGGATACACAGGTGAAAAAATCACACCTGCTTTTTAAGGGATGTTTTTGTGTCTATCGCTTTCATCTTATCTTGGTGACATCAATTAACATAACCTGTATATTTAGGTGGAAACATCACTGAACTGCACCAAAATAAACACTTCACAGACCATTCCACTTCCAGCTCATTAAACTCCTGAAAAATCATTAGCACATCAGCAGCAGTGACAGGAAGCATTACAGGGCTGTGAAAGTATTGTAGGCTCTTCAGTTCCTCCAGGCTCCTTCTCTCTTTGAGCACAACCACCCCAAAAATCACTGCTCTGATTAACACCCCCTCTCACACCTTTCCATGTACCTGCAATGAACAGCTGGTGGGACTGAACTGTGTTTGTGCCCCTGATGTGCAGCTGGGGATCTGGGACACCAAAAATGGCTTAAAGCTGCGATTTGGGACTTACAAAACCTGCCCTGAAGGGACACTTGATTGGGGCTGTTTGTAACCCATACAGTTGCTGGAAAATGTGGAAAATACACAGGGCGTGGTTGTACTTGGGGATCTGAAAGAGAACTGAGTAACACACCTCTAAGGGCTTCACTCATGGGTCCAGAACTAACTCCCATTCCAAAAGCCAGAGGAAATTGTGGAGTTATGAAAAACAGCTCACAGAACAGAAAGGAAGCAACTTCTCTTCCTGTCACAGCTCTGTGACAGCCACCCACCAGAGCTGCAGCACACCACTCAGAGCTGATGGAGACTGATGAACCTGGCCAGGTGACAGTGAAGGAGCATAGAAAACTGGAATGCTTGGGAATGGGGAGACACTGCTTGGAGCACTGGACTTACTAGGAATGGCTCAGATCCCTTGCCAGGCCAGACACAGAGCACAGGATTCCACAGCAGTGACAAAACCTCTGTGTCTTTAAATGGAATGAGACAAAGACCAAAAGGCTGTTCACAACATGAGACATCCCCAGCCTACCTTGATGATTATTTCTGTCTTTCCATCCACATCCTCTGTTTGTTGGAATAACTGGCTCTGGTATTGCTGCAAGAAAAACACACCAGTCATGTCATGTCCAAGCCAGAGCATGACATGAGGGGTTGGAAAAGGCACTGAGATGGAGAGTCCCTATCCTGAGCTGTGTCTGCCCAGCCCCACATTGCAGTTGCAAGAGGAACAGGGTGGCCCCTCACTCCCCACTTCGAGGAAAGGGACACTGTGGAGTGGATGTGGAGACAGGACAAGGAGCCTGTGAGAAAACAGCCTGAGGTGACAAACTGCCAGTTCAGTATAGCATTTCCTCCAAGCCCAGCTCCCCACTCCATCCAGCCACACATTTGTCCTTAAAATGGGGGGTTTAACTGCAACACATGGCAACTGAGAAATTAGCACAGAAAACACAAGGAAAACACCAAGGTAATGGGGCCAAATGGCACATTCTGGGGCCAAATTTTGGATCAAGTCCAGTGACCCTAATCCATGTGGAGAGAAGGCAAAGCCCAACAGAACGGATTAGGGAAGAAAAAGCCAGGACAAAATTAACACACCTAAGACTTTAGGAACAGCACAAACCATAATCATTACTCCTCCTTGCAAAAGAAGAGTGAGAGGGGTGTAGAACAAGTTGTGACTCCATCACCTCCATCTGGAGGTGATTTTCACAGCCTGCTTTTGGCTGCCTGGCAGTCACTTCACACCAGCTCAAGCCCAAGCAGGTGCTGCTGTACCTGTTGCAGCAGCAATATGCTTAGCAATGTGGGACAGGAGTCCCAAACCAATGACATCCAAACCCAATCCCAAATTAATTATGTGCTAACACTGGTTTAAATGTATTTGGAACATTAAAAAGTCTGAAAAAAGGGAGGAATGCCTTCCTCCAGGCCAAGCAGGTTCATCCAGGAGTTGACTCAACATATAAGGAGATTAAAGGCTTAATTTGCAAGTGTATGACCTGAGAGCACAGTATTTTTTCTCCTGTGAAATCACAACCTTCAAAACCTTGATATTACCATGACAGAAATTAAGTTAAAAAACTCCAGGCAGATGGAGGCAGAGGCAGGGAAACCTCCTGCTGTGTCCTGCCAGGGGTGTGATTTGGTTCTGCCCTATTTGACAAGGCAATTCCAGCCATGAACAGACCGTGGAGAAGGAAAAGGTGTGATGGGAGGAACAAGCCAGATCTCTCACAAAAACAGCTCCACAAAACCCAGAACCTCCAATTCCTAAAGTAGCATGGTAGCTTGGAGTACACAAGCCACTGTTTGTGGACCAGAGACATATTTCTTAACTATCCAACCTTTTTTAGATTAATTTCATACTCTCCAGCCCTGAATTGGTTTAATCTTTCTAAAAAAGCATTCAGATGCCCCAGCTGTTTGCTGATTTAATTTTCCATCTTGCTTTCGAAGAAGCAGGGCTCTGGAAGCATTCCTGCTTTACAGAGGGCTATTCCAATTAAAACACTTGTCAGATTTCAACATTGATTCTCTTCAATTTTTATAGAAAATCCACTTAACACATTTCCCAAATGTCTTTATTATCCCCCAGCAATTCTGGCACAGAATTTGGTGAGTATGTGTAATCTCCCCACCCTAAAGTTTATCTGATATAAACAATGGATTAATGCACACTCAAAAAAATTACATTGCCCCAGCACACCAACATATGCCAGTCCTGTCTTTAATCTCTTCATTCTGGGCCTGATCTGGAAATGTCGAACATCTATTGCAAGAGACACTGAGCCTTTGTTACCCACTCACCCTAAATTCCTAAATGTCTTTCCCTTACCAAAAAATGCAGTAAAACCAACATGGTGATATTAAGCAAGGGGTCAGATACTCAGCCACAAACTAATTACTAATGATACTCAAGAACAGCCACGTGAAATTTCGCCAGAGCAGATGTATTTAACTAATCCCACACAAAATGCTGCAATTCAGAAAAACATTATAAATGTCTCCATATTTGCATTTTTTTCAATATTGTGACCCATTTTGGAAGTTCATATAAACATAGAGCTGGAAGGTTCATGGTTTGGGGTATCATTCCCCAGGACTTCCAAGAAACACAAGTGTAACCTCACTCAGAGAATCCTAACACTTTTCAAACCTGCACACGAGCTCTCTGGGGAGGAAGTGTTATTTTCATGTGAGGCACAGTGAGGCCAAGGATTTACCTAAGGGCATCAAAATTACTTGAGGGAAAGATGGAAACAAAATATGAAGGAGATCCTCAGCCTTGAAATTTGCCCAACAAACCATGGCCCTTAATTTACAGAAACTAAGAAGTACAAAGAGAGCAACTGAGTGTATGGCAGAACTGCTAAAATACTAAATTATGTGCTAAAAATCCTCCCTGCTGGGGAAGCCTTTAGCTCCAGCACTTGGAACAGTTCCTCTGGAAGGGATAAGAATGTCCCCAGCCTCTGACATAGGGCTGATATCATATGAGCATGGAGGCAGAGTGCAAACCCCTCATGTCAGACACATTTCAGAGCTGTGTGAGTCCCACAGTCACTGACACTGCCCAGGACAGAGCACAGCTCCTGCTATTTAAAGCTAAGGCAACCAAACTGCTGAGCATGGGAGCAGGACAGCTCATTTGTGATATTTAATGACTCCAAAGCTCAATACTGAAACACACTGTAGTGAGCAATGTGTAACATACAACAAGGCACCTAAGTTTGTGTATCCAGCTGGGAACCAGTCTGTTTCTACCAGATCTCTACAATTCTGCTCTGTACTAAGTCACTCTTCCAGAAAGAGCTGAGTTTGAAGATCTGTTATCATCTCATCTGTGGTTCAGCCTTGCTCTGCAGCTTTGATGTGACACCACCAGGAAAGGTTCCCCCAGTTTGCTCACCCTTGGAAGTTCTGTCAGTGGAAGAAACACAAAGTGGTGATAAAGCACCAATTTCCTTTATATTAAACTGGTCAAGAAAAAGTCCTCTACCCGAAGGGCAGGAAGATCCCTCTGTCTGCCTCTCATCACCTTAACTGCTCAAAAAGCCATGGGACCACGCACATACTCAGAGTGGGAAAGAGACTCATGTTACAAACAACTAGGAAACTGGGAAAGGCCCTTTGACCAACGCAAAAGCAGAGAGAAAAATTCTTTGACCTTTAGTATAATTGCTTCCCAGTATCCAGGAACACAGAGTTTTGTCCAAATAGGGAATTCACAAGCAGGAATTAATTCAGAGATAGCTACTTGTGATACCGCCTGGATGGTTCCAGCAGCCAGCACAGCTCAGAATTGTCTGGATGATAAAAAATACCACCATGAGTATGTGGTTTTACCAAAATGCACAAGTGTGGAGGTCCCCATTACACACTGAGAATGGTAAGACACGAGTGGTGTAACGGGATGCAGTAGTTCCTGGGAAAGGAGTTTTCTCTGGAAACAATCACATGCTCATCCTTCCCATGTCAAGTCAGCTTTAATCCATACACAGGAGGGATTTTAACTCCCATTCTCAGGGCAAGAAGTAACTAGAAGAAACATCAAAGAGAGCTGGTTTTGGGTCAGAGGGTGTGGAGAAGGGATTGAACAGCCATTCCAGAAATTACTGTGAGGATAAACAGAAGGGAAGATGCACATAGACTGGAAAAAGAGCAAAGTTAAACAAAAGCAGATGTTTATCTCTGAACTGTGCCAAAGCTTCCAATGTTTCAGGATCCCACACTCTGTACAGCTTCCCAGAAGCAGCCAGCCCAAACCTGGGCAGCAGCACCAGCACCTGTTTTGCAGGAGGAAGGCAGGGAAGGATTAGATTCCCAAGATATCACACACCTGCACATCAAGGATGCAGTGTACAGGAGAGTTTAGCAGAGTCAACGTGGCCAAGAATACCAAAGAGGCTGCAAGGACTGTCCTAGGGGTCCTCAGCTTACAGCAAAGTCTTCCCACACCTCTCTTCCAGGCCTGTTGCTGCACACTCGTGCCTATGGATTCAGTGGAAAGCTGATGTTAGCACAACACTGATGGCACCAGCAGGAATGTGGTATTTGGCAAGGGAGCTCAGCACCTACTGATGGTGACACCAGTTCCAACACTGTCCCCCACTTCTCTCCCCCCAGTCCTCACCAGCAGCTGTGGATCTGTGGGAAAGGGAGAGCACATTCAGTATGGAGCCATCCTTGGGTGCATGCATGAGCTGGCAGTCAGAAGGATCAAAAATCCCTACCATGCATCAGTTACAGAGAAGAAGAGTAGGGAGAAGAGGGCAGTCCATGTGGATAAATCCTATCCACAAGAGAGAGAAGAAGATAACCTCTAAACTTTACTGCTTATCTTCTTGAGAGGGATCAGTCTGATTTTTATTTATGCCTCAACATATGTTACACATGAGGTGCATTATTCCTGTAAGGGTTTCCTTACAGGGAATTCCTGTTTATATACTGGCAATCCTGTTCCCTGGGAGGCTTCACCTGGCAGTCAATCAAGGCAGAGAAAGTCTCCATGATTGGACTGTGAGCAAGCTCCTCCACTTGCCAGTGGGGCAAATGCCCGAATGCCTGTGAAGAATGTCCACGAAAAAATGCCTGGGAAATCAGGTTGTGGGAGGAGAAGCACATAAAAGCAGCTAATTGTGACACAACGGGGAGCCATTTTGCTTTAGGTTTCTTGGAGGAATCAGGGGCTCACTTGAAGGGTCAGCTTTGCCCTTCTTTCCCCCTTTTCCTCCCTGTGGTCCTGTTTCCCTGCTTTGCCTGGCTTCACCGATGTGTTCCACTGGCTCCCTGACAGAGTGGGTGCTACCATGGTGTTTCTGTGCTGTGCCACACCAACACACCACAGCATTAGCCCGTAGTGACCAGCCTGTTGCTGCATTTGCCATGCTGCAGCTGCAGGTGCCACTGCCTGCACCCAGCCAAGCCCGCAGGCTGTCACCAGATGCTCACAAGGGCTGCACAGGGCTCAGTGCAGTTTGCAGCTGAAGCCAGGGGCACACTGCACACTTGAAGATCACACCCAACCATTCACAAAAGCTGTGAGGGCTCGCATGCTCCGCCTGCTGAGCTGGCGCTGACAGAGTGCCAGGGTTCTTCTGGTAACGCTGTCCCCGTCTTCTGTTTCTTTCTCCGTCTCTCTTTCCCCCTCTCTGCTTTCTTTTCTATCCCCCTTTGGTAGGTCACTTACCCTTCTCCATCAATAAATGGTTCTCCGATATAATGTCGTCACTTTATTTTCGTATGAGAAGTCTATCAGGAAGAATCCTCCCCAATTCCCTCTTTGACATTGGGACAGAACATTTCCCCATAAACTCTGGGATAAGCTGTTCAATATATCCCGTGGAAAGTCTCCAACAGCCCAGCTCACCTGACAGCAGCCATTGCTGAACACTTACCAGCTTTCTCAGACCAGGACTCAATGCCCACATCCCACAAATCTATGGACAGCAGATAGGAGAGCCCAGGATCATGACACCAAACAGTCAGTACAACCAGCCTGCTGCCCACAGCTCCTGGAATCCCAGAGCACTTTATTCCTTTCACCATAATACAAATAACTCGGGAAGATTTATCTTGCTAACACTGCTTTCAAGGTTTGGAGAAAATTTCCAGTATCACTGCTCCAGCCAGGAACTCCTCTGCTTACCACTCAGTTCCAAAGGTGCCCATGGCTGAGTACCCTTGGCCCCTGTGGCTTAGTTACCTCTTTCCTCTCCACATCAGCCTGGATCTTGGCTTGTGTGACAGCGGCCTCACGAAAGGAGGAGCTGGCCTGCTTGGCCTGCTCAATCAGAGTCTTCAGCTGCTGTGCTGTGCTGAGCAGGGAATTGACCATCTCCTCCAGGTAGAGCCAGCTCCGCTGCTCCGTCACCTCCAGCCCGTTCACCACCGATGGTGACATGGCTTTGGTGGGAGTCGCAGGGGGCACCGCCAGGGCAGGCAGAGAGGTCAACACTGGACATAAAGAACAAAAGAGAATATATAGACAGTCAGGGCATTTCATTTCCATAAAGTGTAGGGAGGTGTTGGGTTTTGAGCTTTTTCTGTGTTGTTTGGTTTCTTTTTTAAAATATGGTTTGCAAAATTTCCAGTCCAGGAAAGTTTTTGTTAAAGAGATCATTCCTTCTGCGATATCAAGTGCAGATCTGTGCAAAACAAGCCCATGGGCACTCTCAAACCCACAGGAGAAGAACTCCTCTTCCTGACCTGGATGCTCTGGGAAGAGTTTAATTCCTCCCAGCACTGCTGTGGAGAAGCACCATGATGCAGTGAAAGTGGCATTCCCAGGAACTCCTCCACTACTGCCAATGTTTCGCTCAGGCATGGCTAGGTAAGGTTAGAGTAAGTCACTCAGTGATCCAATACTTTACAGAAACATCCTGATGTTCCTACCCAAATGTCAATTCTCAGGTTGCAAACCACAAAACTCAGGCACTAATCCACATCACACCCTCTGTGCTTCCTGAATTCTGCCCTTTACATAACTCTGGCCAGACACAGGACGTAACCCCAGTCACCATTACCTCCAAGTGAGTGTATTCCAAACATGCACTTCCTAAAACCATGAGCTGGGCAGCCCTTTAATAACCCAGCAGTTACTGTCACTGAACCAACTACTTTTTACATTAGGTTTGTGTGTACTCTGGTAAATCAGGGTATGAGGAAATTAAATCCAGACCCAGAAACCCCACCATATGCAGTGTAAGCTCAGCTTAGGTAACATTCCAGGAAGAAATGTTATCTGCCTTTACTTTTCCAAAATGTAACTCTAGCAATTAATACTCACCATCTACCACGAAATTCAGGCCAAGACATTCACATTTACCACACTGACCTCGACATTCCTCCCTGAATTCTTTACTCTATGAAGATACCACCAGCTTCAGGGCTGTGCAAACCTCTTACCTCAAAATGCCCTTAATTAAACCAGTAATTTTAATGAATGTGCACACGAGTGGAGTGGAACTATTTGCACTTAGATATGAGTACGAGATAAACCGGTCTTTTTTATCAGTGTCTGTTTGCACAAGAGCCTTTCCCACTCTCCATTTCCAGCACAATATTTATCCCTGCATGGCATTTGATAACATATCAAACAGGAATTACTTCCGATTCCTCATTTTGGCCCAAGTACATCAGGCAAGAAAAAGTATTCACCGGTGAAAAAACAATCAATGTTTAATTAGTAACATCAAGATCTGACTAAGTCTTAAACACAAGATGATCTGACTCTGGGGATCAGGAGCATCCTGTGCTGCTCCAAATAAATAAATAAAGGTCATAGAGGGGATTAAAAATTGACACCAAACCTACCCAAAAGTACATCCAGCATGCACCACTGGAGACATAAAGCCATGTAAGGATGTCTAAAAAAGCTTGAATCACATGATTTTAAAGGGGTTCATTCTTTTCAGATCAAACACTAAATAAATGTTCAGCCACAGTGCCCAAAGTGGATAAAAGTTTGGAAGCAAGAACTTTAGGAAAGGCAGGGAATGCAAGATGACTCATGATACAGAATCACAGCAGACCACCTCTGGCAGAATCAACAAATCAAAGTTCTCAATAAAGAGTGAAATACTTCCCACAGAGGGGAAACCTGCATGCCCAAATCTTAGCAAGTGTAAAACTCACAAGCAAAATGGAGCAAAATTTAACTTTCTGCCCAAATCTTTACCTTTGCTGAGAAAGATGGGAGGAAATTCAAGCACACTGAGAGCACACGTACCGATTTTGGGATGAGACGTTGGCAGTGCAGCCTCAGGGAAAGGTGAGATCTGGCAGTTGTCCTGGTAACTGGGATAGTGAGGCTCTGGATGAGACACCCGGCAAGGCTGCTGGACATTGGTGTCCTGAACTGCAAGAGAACAAGGGCCTTGGGAATCACTAACACACCTGGCAGACATTTCTTACACTGCTTTCACCACTATTTTTTTATGTTTTACACAAGCTCCTACACTCTGTAGTAATTCCCAAGGGTTGGAAATGCGAAACAGCAGCATGATCTTACACAGTCAGGAAGCAAGGAAGCCTGATCCTGGCTCCACCATGCTCTGCTTTCTCCTTTAGAGCCAGAGGTTCCTTGGTTCCATCCCACACACTGAAATATCCATGATCATCACATGGCTCAGAGCAGGATCATTCCCTGCCCAGGAGAGCTCACAATCCAAAGCATGACTCAAATGGAGACAAGTGAAATGTATGTCATGCATTTATATTTTCTTTGATTTATCCTGACATTTTTCACTCTGTTTCAACCCTCACCTAGTTTGGGGTTTTTTGGTAGTATTTTAGGTTAAATGAGGATTAAAAAAAAATAAATTACAGAGATGAACATAAATTCCAGAAACTCAGCAGAGGTGAGCATTAGCAGCTGCCACACCTGGGCAAAGTTTCTCCTTTGGTGCAACTGCTAAGATTTCAAGCCGTTGAAATGATTGCACAGGAAGGACAGGGCTTTATGCAGCGTCTTCCTTGAGAAATAAATCCTTTGTGATGCATTCAAAATGTTCCTTCCTACAGCAATGGGCACTCAACCCTCTTTTCCACCTCCCCATGCTTGTCTAGGAGACACCTCAGCTCTTACCAGTGGCTCCAGTGAAAACATCCCCCTGTGCTGGACTCTCTGAGATGATGGCTGTGGCCTCCACGGTGGACGTGCGGTCGAAGGTCAGCGCTCCGGAGGTTGTGATCTGTCCAGAGGGAGTCACGGTAACTGGAAACATTAAAGCACTTTCATAATTAACACTCAGTGTGGAGGACACCCCTGTCCAGCTGTTGATATTCCTGTGCTACACCATCCAAGCTCAGGGCACTCACCAGCCTTGGATCACACCTATGACCAGTGAGGTTGGAAATTGGAATAAAAGCCCCAATGGGCTTCTGAAGGCTCTGCTGTCCTTCCAAGGCTCAGGGGGCACAAGGTCAAAATGCTAATTTTCAACCTAATACCTCCCAAATCACCACCTTTTCAGTTATTTTATGAACCAAAACTTAACACTTCCCATGAAGGTTCAGTCAGGCCACATACCCCATCAATTTCTGGCTACTTTATGACAATTTTAGCAAGAGTGATTGCTGCTACTTAAATCAACATAACAACCTGTGGATTACAGCTGATTTTATGACAGCTGGACAATTTTAGGTGTTTATCTACATAAAGTGATAGAATGTGTTTGGCCAATGCAAGGAAAAAGGCACAAAATCCTTGTGGATAATTATACCTGAGTGGCTTCAGAATATTAAAAACCCTTTTAAAAGATGATTATTTAACTGGTATCATTAGTTGGTGAGGGGCTGATTCTGTGGCACACTGTAATTAAATTTTAAAATACTGTAGCTACAAATTCCTGGCTGGTGAAGTATCTGACCACCAAAACAAGAAGTTAATTCTCCCAGCCAGCATGAGAGAATGAGCAGCCTCACAGCACCTCACATAACAAATCAGCACAGATTAACTCTACCTGGAGACTAAAAAAACCAAAGCCACAAAACAACTCTGCAGAATCCTTCTGTGTTTCTCCTCCTGCTGTTACCGATGATCTAATCTTACTTTTTTTGTTCTTTTTTTAGATTTTTGTTGCTTCCTCCTCAACTCACTTTGTACTGTTACCGTGCAGATGATGCCAGTGTGCCAAGAGCAGGAGGACACATGGATGTGACTGAGAATGTGTGAGCTGGATCAGTCTGCAAATTAATTCCTGTTCTCACACAGATGGTTTGCAAACCAGTAAGTACAAAAGCACGTGCTGAATGTTGGAGAGGATGTGCAGATCAAAGCATCACCTTCTGCCTCCTTCATTAACGACTTTCAGGCTGGGGGTTTCATTCCAGCTGCTTCCAGACTTTTTTTTCTATGTATTGGAAGGAATAGCATGTAAATCTTATTCCAGCTTCTAAGGGACACAAAGAAGCTCAGGGGATGGAGTGGGGATTTCTGGCAGAGCAGAGAAGGGCAAGCCTCCCCCAAAGCCTAATTTCAACAGAAAATTTCCCAATTATTATTTGTGAAAAATCTACCTGAAATCCACTATCGATCCAGGCCAGGACCCCATAATTCTCCCCCCACTGAGAGCTGTCACAGGGGGCAATATAATCATAGACTATACCCACAGAATCCTGGAATGCTTGGGCTTGGAAGGGATCTCAGGGTCATTTCCTTCCACTGCCCTGTCATGGGCAGGGACACCTTCCACTAGATCAGGTTGCTTGCAAGCCCCATCCAACCTGGCCTTGAACACTTCCAGGCATAGGACATAATCCAAACCTCTCTCAGCACAAAATATGAAACCTACTGTTCTCTGCACAAGGATGTCATGATGCTTAAACCTGAGTTTTCTGGAGGTCTAGGGCTGCACTTTTTCCTATTCAACTTGTGTCCTGATGTGGCAACACTGTGCTACTTTCTATAAAATAGGAAGTGACATTGAGCCAATAAAACCATCCAATGAAAAGAATGTGACCAAAAAAAAGACATATTTCTCACTGGACAGTTCCAAGGGGCCACAAACAGATATAAAACACATAGGGGGGGCAACTCTTCAAAGAAAGGAAGCAATTTTTACCAGGAGAAAAGAACCTACATGTAGTTGCAGCAGTGGCTGGAAGCAGAGTGATGTTTTTGGAGCAATTCTTCTTCACTGGAGTTGCAGGTATTTCATTTTCTTTTTTCCGCCTTTTATATGGCACAAAGAGTCGAATAGGGCCACTCTGGGCAGAACAACACCAGAAAGAAAATGAAAAGAAAAAAGGAAAAGGCATTAGCTGAGGCACCTCTTTGGAAACTTTGGGTTTACTGTCATCTTTCCAGGAACAGCAGCATGGGTCCTAACGGATGATGTGGGGTTTTCAACAATTGACAAAAACACTTAAACATTTTCCTTACAAAAAGAACTTTGCAAAAAAAAAAAAAAGTTAAACTTGGCTCCCTCCAGCTGAAGAGGCACAAATTCAACCTTTTCCCACTATTATTTAAGGAGGAGAACTGGGCAGAAAATCAACTGCTGGCCAAGGTGGTGGAAGAAAAGAGAAAAAGAGGGAGGAGAAGAGAGGAAGAAGTTCCAGGCTAGAAAACAAGCACATCAATCAGTTCATAGCAGAAAAGAAAGGCAAAACACCAGGTCACGCTAAAGTCTTCTGCTTTCAGGACTTAAACCTCATTTTTGAAACAAACTAGCAAAAATACAAACCCGAAATCAACTGACCAAAAACCCCAGGCAGTTTTAGGATGAAAATATTGACCCATCATAAGATTATGATGCTACTTCTTTACAAACATATTTTTCCAACTCAAATCATTGTGAAATTTGAGTCAAAAATCACGAATAGCACTGACATCCCCAAAAAGCATTTTACATGGATGTATTTAATTAGAAAAGGAGAAAATAAAGAAGAAAATAGCAGTAAGTATGATTCAGTTTTACTGAGGCTGTTCTGCAATAATGCCAGGAGTTTTTATCTCCTTTCTCCACGGGGCAGGGACAAAGCACTGTCCCAAACACTCGTGGGTCAGGGCACTCAATTCCCAGGACACTCATGACCTGCTCACCCAAGGGCTATGGCAGCTTGACTGGTTAATTTTTCCAACAAAAATAATTAGTTCCTAAAGTAATGGATGAAAAGCCTCCCACTCACCAGGGTCATGTCGTCACAGCAAGCGGCACAAGTACACGAGGCAGCGTGGGGATTTAAAATCCCATCCTGGAATCAGAAGTGACCAGTTCAGCACAAGCCACCAAAATCATCCAGAGCACACCTTGATTCTGCTAAAAAATGTGGATGGCTCCCAGAGTGGCACCCATTCCCTCCTGGATGCTGTACAGTAAGAGAGAGGCCAGTTCCCACACCAGAGCAATGGCGTCAGAGGGACAGAGGAGAGCAAAGGAAAACCAAACCTTTTCCACACCAAAAAATCAGGATTTATGAATTTGAGACTTGACTTCTGCCCAAACAGAAACTGTCAGCCTAGTGGCAATGCCCAGCTCTCCAGGAGACTCAAATAAAGGACCCAAATAATGAATGGTGAAAGTGAAGAATATGTGTCAGGCAAAGACATTGAAGGAGATCAGGTTACTGAATTACAGCATCAGGGATGAGAGCTCAATTCCTATGGCACTGCTCAAGGCTGGGCTTCACCCTCAAGAAACTCCATGATAAGCAAGATTCCCAGTGTGCTGTTTGACATACATCTAAAACAATACCCCTCACATCACTGACTCTCAACCAAACCAAGTGCTGCTCCTGGTGCCATCAGCACCTGGCTCCAGCCACTGCTTCCCACAGGAAGGAGGGAGCAAACTTAACCTTACGTGGATAAGGCACTGCAGGGGCCGCCCAGCATAGCGGATGCTCCTCTTCCAGTCCTTGCTGCTGGCTCGCCCAGCCATGGCTTCAAACTCTGTGGGGCTGTACCAGCTGTCCCCTTGCTTAATGCACCTGCCCCGGCCTCCTGAAGTAAGGAAACAAAATACACCGTTAGTCCAGGTTAAGGATAATTTTGCCACTTCCCTAAAGAAAATATGGAAATTGCTGGACAAAAATAGCAATTAATCTGTAAGAACCACCAAATGTGCCCATTGGCTGCTTCCCGATGCTCTGGGGTAACTACGTCCATTTATTGTCATGGTTGTGACAATGATTGGACATGGTCAAAGCTCCAACTCTGGGCCTAAAAAGGCTATAAAAATTACCCTTCCACAAAAAAGTAAAGTCTTTATTGGATAAACGCCACAAATTTAAGTATTTTCTAGATTTGCACTTGAATTTCTGATCTTTTTTGTGTTGAAAACTTTCTGCCCATGAGGCAAGCACTGCACTGGGCAGCCAGGCTGGCTAGTAATTTCTGCTGCTGCATCCCCAGCTTCCCCACAGGGATAAAAGACAAGAGGAAGAGTTCAGGAGCCCCATGGAGAGACAAAATCTCTATTTGCATTCCAGCAGAGATTCTTCAGAGCTTTGCAGAAACACAAGTCTACTCATGAGACAAAAAAAATCTTTAGAGGAGTTGGCCTGTTACTGAGGAGACTCACTGCATGGCAGCCTGGATAGTCACAGGTTTAAGAAAAAGTTAAAAAGCCTCTGAAGAAAAAGCAAAACAAAAGGGAACAGTAATATCAAAAGGCACTGGGCTGGCTTGGAAATTCTTGGTTTTTTTCTCTCACGATGAGCCCTGAAGAACAGCCTGATTAAATGAAGAGCACAGAATGAGCTGTGG
Source organism: Petroica traversi (assembly GCA_025920805.1). NCBI lineage: Eukaryota > Metazoa > Chordata > Aves > Passeriformes > Petroicidae > Petroica > Petroica traversi. The sequence continues at coordinate 520,065 of JAHLSL010000216.1, read as the reverse complement.
CACCCCTCAGCCTGGTGGCAGTTACCTGAGCCCAGCCTGTTCTTGTACAGAATGCCACTGATATTCCGGCACCGCACCGGGAGCTCGTTCTCGTACACAGACGGGTCCCAGTTGTACTTGGTTCCACTTTTCCCCTGGACAGCTGTCAAAGGGGTAGGAGGAGATTGTGGTCCTGGGAGAATAGAGAAAAGAAAGGTAACACCAACAAAAAGGCAGAGTGGTGTTCCATCCCACGCTCAACTGGGCAATATGCCAAGGGGTTGGCTGGAGCAGCTGGAACCCTCCCACAATGGAGCAGCACAAAAATCTCAGCCTGAAGGACCTGAGAAGGGCTGATAATTAAGCAAGAGGAGCTGAGGAAGAAGGCTCTAACAGGGAATAAACACCTGTAAGCCATGGTGTAAGGAGCTGGATGGCAATTCCCCTTCCCAGATCCCTTCCTTTGGGGAGTTTTAGAACACTGAATGTTTGCTGTGCCATCTTGTGGGCAGCAAGGAAACTGCCAGGCAGCCGAAAACAAAACCTCAGCGACAGAGACACTAAAGCATCAGCCAGTGGCCAGAATGGACAGGAGAATGTGTTCCAGGACCCTTGAAAAGAACACGTGCAGAACTGGGAGACTGGGTTTTTATTGTCCATGTTAAAATGATCCGTATGCCCTTGGGGGTGGGATGGGTGTAGAAAGTCCAGTAGCAGGGCAAGATTTTTCAAGCAGCTCTTTGCCAGGGTTAGGGCAAAGAATATTAAACACAGTTCTGCTGACAGGAAAACCTTTTCCAAAAATAATAAACATTCCTGTACTCCCAAGAAATACACAAAATACTGTGTGAGGACTTGGTATCTTCAAGGTATTTTCCAACCTGAACTTTATGGTTTTAAGAGAGGGCAAACCTTCCTTGTAATATTATGCATATATTTTTAGGTTCCAGAAAGACAATTAGAGTGGAAAAGAAGCCATCCCTCTGGGAGAATGACCCACCACAAGCAGACTGTTGATACCTGGTGTGAGAGGTGCTGAAGGCCCCTTGATCCCGGTGGTTTCGACAATGCTGCCATCCGTGTGCACCACTATCAGAGTGGCTTTTTCAGGGTTCAAGCTGTCCCCAATTTGGAGGGCTGTTCTCCCAGACTATGAAAGAAACAAAGAGTTTAAATTGATTAAAATACTTACACACAAATAGATTTCAGTAACCCACTCCAAAACTCCAATCAGTATGGCAGTTTTAGATTAATTTTTGAGTTTTCAGATAAGCAGATTCAAAGATTTCATGTTCCAGGCCTTCAGTTGTGTTACAGAATGAGTATGTGGGGGTGCAAAGGTAAAAAAATTAAGAATAAAACCTGTATGTTCTCCATCTAATGGGTTTGTGGCTTAAAGCCTGGATAATACAGTGAAAACAAGTCTTTGACTTTACTACAGCTCTTCACTTACACTGAGAAACTTTGTCAAAGCCCTCAAATGAAAGGACAGACTTACCAACACGTGTCCTGAAATTGAAGCTGCATTGGCCACAGATGTGGTGAAAACATTGTCTGCAGATGCCCCCACGTTGGCTACTGTCACTGTGGTGACTTCTGGAATGTAAAACAGGGTTAATTTAATGTTCTGCTGCATGCAGAGAGCCTGATGAACAGCTGAAAAACAACAACAAAAATTCCCTCTTCCTTCCTATTTGAAATTAATTTTATTTTTCATGGCACCTCTAAGTTGTTGTGACCACAATAATTCTGATTTTTATTAATCTTTGAGTTCAACAGGCTTTAACCTCCTTGAAACCAAGGCAGACACTATCAGCATGGGATGAACTAAGGGAAACATAAGTATTGTACCTGTACTAGGGATACTCTGAGCTGTGGTGCTTTTATTTAAATAGGAGTGACTGGCAAACACCAGGATAAATTGAACGACAGACTCTGCGCCTCTGTCATGAATTAATTCCCATGGTGCCACAACAAGTGCACTTCATCCAGTTAAGAACTGCTCAAATTTACAGCCCAGTGTTTGTGGTGTTCAGCGCTTGGCCTGGCTCAAAGCCCTGCGTTTCCACGTGGGCTGAGGGTGAAAGAACAACTGGCGCTCGGGCTCTGGACTCTGTTACCGCGGCTCGGCTGCAGCTCCTGCGTGACTCGGGCACTCGGTTAAGGGGACAGGAGCCCGCGGCTCCGCAGCCCCGGGCGCCTCCCGCTCTTTACTGTGTGTGAGGGGGCGGAGTGTGGGATTCGGTGAGGGGGTGGGAGCGCGCCCTGAGGGATCTCACTGTCCCAGCCGGAGCCCCGGGGGCTGTGTGGGGACCGGAACCCGGGCTGGGGCAGCCCCGGGCGGGCTGAGGAAGCGCTGCCCGCCCTGACCTGCG
>JAHLSL010000216.1:480111-517311 GCA_025920805.1 Petroica traversi | reverse complement strand
TGGGGCGGGGCGCCAAGATGGCGGTGCCGAACCGAGGTGAGCGGCGTCGCGATAGCAACACGACAGACACGACAGCGACACGACAGCCCTTACCGGGGCAGCGGGCGGGCTATTTCACACCGTATCGGGGTGACCTGTCGCGGGGGGACATGACTAGAGCAAGGTGGGGCCGAGGTCGAGCCCAGCCTCGCTGGAATATCGCGACAATCCCGACACGCTGAGGCAAATCCCGGTGGCGCCGTGAACAGGGCGCATGTGCAGGCTGGACCCCGGGAGAGACGCCCCATGAAAATCAAGATCTTTGTTTCAATTTAGAAACTGCGGGGATTCAGAGGGAAAAAAAATTCATCCTTAGTGTGGTCAAAATTAATTTCCAAGCCTTTCACAGAGGTCAAAGTTTCCTCCCAAAACTGTAAATTTCTGCTCTGAGTAGATAAAGGTGGCTTAGAAAATTTTTGCCGAATTCGTAAAAAAAAAAAAAAAATAAAAATCCTAATCCCAAATCTGTGCAGTGAGGTGCTCTGGGTGCTGTTCACCACAGATAATATAATATAGTTTTTATGTTAATATAAATAGTTAATATTTATAATTAACTATGTTAATACAGTTTTATGTTAAAAATTAAGCCATTTCCTTAGAAAATGGGCCATGTTCCACCTCAAAACCCCTTATCAGTGACACTCACTTTAAAATCAGCACCAGCCTTGAAAAAATAACCGAGGTTTTGTTGGACAAGGCACTGAAATTCCGTATTCAAGCGGTTTAATAATCCCTCTTGACTCCAGTCCCTCTCCCGGCTGTGCTGCGGGCTTTCAGGGTTTATCCCTGTGAAATGCCCCGGTCGCTCTGCGGGAGGCAGCACATCCTCAGGAACAGTGGCTGCCATCCCGGCCTGCAGCAGCTGCAGGAGGCTCACTGCTCTCTCCTGGGAAAGGATTATGGAAAAAAAAAAGTTAAAATAAAAAAAGAAAGTTGAGGAGCTGCCCTGAGGGAGTTCACTTGGAGTTCCCTGTGGGAATTCTGTGACTCCCCTGTTGTACAATTCAGCATCAGTGGTGTAGCTGCAGTTTTGGATATTGAGTGAACACGGAATCCTGGAATGGTTTGGGTTGGAAGAGACCTTGAAGCCCATCCAGTCCTACCCCCTCCAGGGACAGGGACACCTTCCACTATTCCAGGTTGCTCCAAGCCCCAACTAGCATCGCCTTGGACACTTCCAGGGAGGGGACAGCCACAGCTTCTCTGGGCAAGCTGTGCCAGGGCCTCAGCACCCTCACAGGGAAGGATTTCTCTCAATATCAAAGCCTTTCCCCCTTGTCCTGTCATTCCTAAATGATCAGATGAGTGTTGGGAGCCCCCAGTCCTTGTACAGAGCTGAGAGGAGAGGACCAGGTCCAGGAGACATTTCAGATCATGGACACATGAATCACCTAAAATCATGTGCCTGTTCCCACTGTGTTCCCAAAGTGGACGCCTTAATTAGCTGTCTGGAGTTAGGGGAAATTAATTTGGGCCTAAGTGCATAAAACTCTGAGGTGAAGAGGACACTGACCTCAGGAATCAAGGGATGAGGATGGTGGTGTGACAATGATGAGCTGCCCCTGAAGAGACAGATGAAATGGCCTTTCACAGTTTTTACTCTCCCTGGAACAGAAATCCCAACTGTGCAATTCCTTGTGTGTCTGAGAGAGGCCAAGAATATTAATGAGGAACTCAAGAGGTGTTTTAGTAGGTCAGTGCCATCATGTTGTATGGGAATTTCATGTGTTTTTTTTTTCAGAAAATGATAAGGAAAAAAGTGCAATGTATTGGTTGAATCATCGGAAATACTTGGTTTGATTTTTGTGGGCAGTCAGAACACGCTGAGGTTGGACATGGAATGACTTTGTGAAGGGAACTGGTTTGGAGGGATGACATTTGGAGGGATGGTATTTAGTAAAACCTGGGAGCCCTGTGTTCTCCACAAACTTTCTCACAATTTACAAGCAAATGGTCCCTTCTGGTTCCCATGTTCGCCTCCTTCCTGCATAGTTAGAGGGGATGAAGTGTCATCTGCTGGGAAAGGACAGGAAGAACAAGTTCTGGATAATGCCTGTGCACTCCTTCAGGCTTTGAAAGAGCCTAAAGTTCCTCACTGAAAGTGGCTTTTCCCAGTAGGGGTTTCCCCCTAATTATTTTAGGCTTTATCTAGTTGAAAAGGTTATTTTTGGTACCTGAACTCCACAATCTGGAAAACAATAAATGTTTCTGGGAGATGAAAAAAGAGATTCTTCCCAGAATTTATATACCATTGTTAGAATGTGTCTGGATTTAGACTTATTTTTCTCTCTTTATTTTCTCCTCCATGGAAAGGAAGAACAGCAGAGATTGTATCCTTTCTGTACACTGCTCCCTCCATGTGGGAATCCTAGAGAAGACTGCCTCAAGTGGATTCCTGTCTTCTGCCCAGGAACTCTGCACAGTGCTGTGTCTGTGCTCCTGAGTTTTCTGTCCTCATCATCCACAGGATGCACAACTGGGACCACATTGCTTCCAAGGGAAGATACTTTGTGCAGGTTTAGCTGGGATTTGCCCCTGATGGGCTCCAGCTCCTGCAGAAACCCCTTTAGCCCCCCTGCAGTCATGACTTAACTCATAGTCTTAGGAAAGGAGGCTAAAAATTTGATTTATGGACTGGTGGACACACACCCTGTATCACAGCTCACAGACAGCTGACACAGCTGACAAGGGGTAGTAAAAGCAGCTCTCAGCAGTAACTTCCTCTTCTCTTAGGGTAAGTCACCCCACCTTTACTCCTGCCAAGATCCAAGTAACCTCCTAGGAGGAGACACCCTTGGCTCTGGAGATTTCCATGCTTAGAACCTATCTAGTAATTTTTTGCTCCACCTTCCTTCAACTGGAAAAACCCCAAAACCTGGTTCTGTGTTAATAAAATGAGCTGCTCTGGGAACTGGAATCCATCCACGGCGCGTGGGTGGGTTTAGAAACGGGATGGGCAGTTCCTGTAAAAGATGCCTGGGATGAAATCCCTGCTTGGAGACGTTTGTAGGATTTGAAAGGGCTGGGGAAGAGAGGGGAATGAATTAAGGCTGTTTCTTAGGAATTTGCATCTCAAAGCTGAGCTCAGACAGGTATGGAGCACAGCTTTTCCATGCTGTGGGCAGGAACAAGACCTGGCTGCTGCACAGAGCCACCTCTTCTCCAAACACAAATTTGATTGAGTTTGCCAACTCTCTGTCAACTTCCTTCAAGCTGGCTAGGAGGTGTAGAAGCAGTCTGGGACAATGTACACATGCATATCCTCCACTTCCTCAGGCTAACGGATGCCCCACTACAGACCAAATAAAATTCCTTAAAAAAAGAACTAAAGCCAAGCCTGAAACAGCAAGCTTTTATCCCAGCCCGTGGTGTTTGCAGCCTCAGGTTCCTTCCTGAACCCTCCCCACAGGCCAGGCATACCTGAACCATTCAGTATAAAGAGGGAGTGCAGTATATTTTGGGGTTACTGGGAAATGGTGATTTTATGGAATAAATCCCACCTCATCACTATGAGAAATCCTCAACAACAGTTCTCAGCTGTCATCGCTTCCCTTACATATCCTGCTTTATGTAAATGGGATTTATTACATCTTCTACTTCTTGGCAACTCTTGCAATGATTATTTACAAAAGTAAGTAGCAGGTATTATCCCCAGAGCAGCTCAGCTGTGTTGATGCACAGCTGGGCTTTGTCCTGTTGTGTTTTCCTGCTTTTTTTTACTCTGGTTTTATTCTCCAGGTCAAGTTTTCAGTTATCCAGATGATTTTTTGGCTCCTGATCTTGCTGTGCTTTTCCTTATGGCCATTCTGGAAGTGCCTCGATTGTACTTGGGTAGGTCATGTTATCAGTGCACCTGGAATGCAATCTGCAAACATGAATCATTTGGAAAAGGAGACTGTCAGTTGAGCAGATCATATGGAGACCCCTACACCTCTCCTTTCACTCCTGAGGACACCTGCAAGCACCAACACTTCCCTTTCACTAAGACAGAAAGGTGGGAAGGGCCTCCTGACCCTGTCCCGAGCTTGCTAAAACTTCAAGTCCAGTTGTTAAAAAACCCAAATCACTATTAAAATCTGCTGAGTAGTCCCAAGACATTTGTGGAGGGTGAGGCTCTTTAATCAATCTGAGTGGCTTTAGGGGTGGATTTATTCTGCTTTCTTAAAGCTCTTTGTGTATTTGCTTGGAGCGTGATCCATGAATAAAGTAGTGGGTTTCAACTCTAATGTTGTCAAACACCAAAATCTACTGAGCTGAGCTTGAAAATAAGCTGCAAGGAAGAGAGAAGGACAGCTTCTCCACAATGACAGTAATTTGGAACAAGAATAGATTAGCAGGGAATAAGACTTGAAAATGAGTGTTGGACTCCAGGAGTGCACCAGGGGCTGGGGGTCTGAGGGAGAGTTTGATGGTTGAAGCTGAGTGCTCAGAACAGTGCAGCTTCAGAAGAGATTCTCTGTGGTAAGAAGACCATCTGTGGCTGTGACTATCCGCTGATGGCTCTTTTATTTAGATTAAATTTGGTTCATTTTCGTTTTGAAATGGATTGTCCATTGGTGTTGGGTTTGTTGTCTGCTGGCAGAGCCTTGATTCAGGCTGGAATTTCGATGTATTTTGAACTTTTTTCGGACTGAGTAATAGCAAGGTCAGAACCAGGGCCTTTTTTGAGCAGGAATATTCTCAAATTACAGCTCGAACTGTCCTCCAAACAAAATGGACTTTTGGTTTGTTTCCTTGCAGGTTTCAAGGGTAACCTGACAGAAGCAGAGGTGCCGCTGGGGCTGAGCCTGGGGCTCACGGTGGGCAGTGTGGTGCTGTGTGTGTACCTGCTGCTCTGGCAGACCTACGTGCTGTGGGCAGACGTGCTCCTCAACGCTCTGATGCTCTCGGCCTACGGGCTGGAGTCAGGGCTCAAGGTCACAGCCATTGCTGCCTTTGTCAGCTGAGCCAGGCCCCTTCCCACACACACATTCCTTCTCTGAAAGAGTGGGGCTTCATTTCCACTGTCGAATTCCTTTGTTTATAAAAACCCTATAAAGCTTCTCTCTAAGTTAGAAGTTTTGGGGACAGGGATTCCTGCCCAGCAGCTGTGTGATGCTGTCCCACTGCTGCCTTATTTATAGGCAAAGGCAAGGGATGAATTGCAAAACCCATAATGCTCTGGCATTCACCACGGATCAGTACTAAATACCCATTTCCAATGCAGGAGAGGAGCCATTGCTGCTGGCATGGTGGGAGTTTTCATGGCACAGCAGCAACATGCAGCCCAAGTGACACAGAAATGAATCAGGCCAGGGCTCGCTTGTGCTTTGCCAGGCACACGACCATGTTCGAGGGCACAGCTGCTCTGCTGCTCTCATTTGTGTTTCCAGACCTCAGTGGGAATTTCCCTGACTTTAGTAGGGCAGAACCTGATGTATCCCAGTGGGGGAGAGTGGAACTGGGTTTTGTGCGTACCTGGAGAGCCAAGCCACAAGGTTTGGCAGCCAGTTCTTACTGACACACTGCGTGAGGGGCTGTTTGGTTAAACAGGATGGCTTTAAAATTAACAAAACCATTCACCATTCATTCTCCCTTCTGTCCCATTTAAAAGTCCAACAGAATGTTGGCAGGCTTATTTCTATTTGGTGTTAAATGTGCTTATTTCTACTATTCTGCAACAATTACTACAGTGAAGCCTGACTCCAACTGGTGCAAGAGCAGAGGTTTTTACTGTATCAAAAATATGTGTTAATGGAAAGCTTTGGGAGTTTCTGGGTTTTTGAAGAAGCCCATTTTCTATTCAGAATTTTCTATTTTTGTATTTATTTATTCATTCAAATAAATAATAATTTAGATCTAAGGAGTGTTTGAAATGCAGAGCATTTTGTTCAGATCTTGGGCTCCAGCTAAGTCACCCAAAGGAAGACTTGGGCAAGCCTGGATGTGTGTGAAAGCCTCTTCTGATCCTGATCCTGCTGCCCTGAGAAGGTCTGAGATCATTTGCACTCACCAGGGGCTGAAAATTGTGGGGTGCAGGCCTGTGGCACCTCAGCCATGCTGCTTTTTGCTTTCTGGTGGGAATAGAAAGGGACAAAAGACACAGAAGTTCTGTGGAAAGGCCCAGTTTCATCCCTCAGTCATTCAGAGGTTGGACTTGATCATCATAGAGGGAATTTCCTGCCTTAAAGATTCCAGTACCTAAAGGGGGCTTACAAGATGGCTGGAGAGGGACTTTTTGCAAGGGCATGTAGTGACAGGGGGAGGGGGAGTGGCATCAAGCCAAAGGAGGATGGATTTGGATGAGATATTAGCAAAAATTAATGACTCAGAGGGTGCTGAGGCCCTGGCACAGGTTGCCCAGACAAACTGTGGCTGCCGCATCCCTGAAAGCATCCAAGGCCAGGCTGAATGGGGCTTGCAGCAACCTGGGATACTGGAATGTTGCCCTGCTCATGGCAGGGGGATGGAAGGAGATGAAGGAGTTGAGCTTCGAAGTCCCTTCCAACCCCAACCTTTCTACTCCTAGGCCAGTTAAGAACAAGTTCTGTTCACATTACACCACCTGACACTCACAATCAGGCACGAATCCCCTTGGACAGGTCCTGCTAAGCCAGGGCACCTTTTGCTGCTCCCATGAAACACCACAGCAACAGAACTGGGGCTAAGGAGCACTGTGCTTAATCTGCCTCAGTGGAGCCCCCACCTATTTTTCCTCCCAGATTTGTTTGGCATGATGGAATGTGCCATCACATGCTTGTTCTGAGGAGTGACCAACATACCAAGCTGTCCCTGCCCCATTAACGATCAAAGCACACGAGCAAAACCCTTCCTGGATGGGCACAAATAAAAGCACAAACTTTTCCTGGTGTTTGCACCTGCCTTACACAAAGGCCCACAGAGCAACTGACAGGTCCTAAAGGGAACATTGCAAAGTGGAATTTTTACCTGAATGCAGGTGATACAGCAAACAGGGTCACCCAAGTTAATGTTGAGTCACAGCCTCTGTGCTTCACCTTCTTGGGGTGATCACCACAAACAAAATGAATACAAAATACATATTATAAAACACGGTGAAGTCTTTGCTCCCTTCCCTTCACCCAGGTGAAACACGGATCAGCAGAGAGTGCCAATATTTGCTGATAGTGAGGCATGGGGTAAATATGCACATAGGATAACAAACATGGATTTTTTGGCTCATTTCAGAGGAGGGCCTAATGGTTGCAACTGCTCAGAGCCCTGGCTGGCTGTCAGTGCCTGCAGGTGTCAGCTGGCACCAACCTGGACTTGCAAGGGCAGGACAGCTCTGGTTTCGGTTTTCCAATTTCAGATAAAAATGTCTGTGAACTCTTTTGTGTGGTATTGCTGCTGCTGACAGCCCTGTGCTCCATGATGAGGGATGAAGCCTAGAAGCTTCAGACAATTCCTTCATCTCACTTCCAGGCTTTCAATGGGAATTGTTATTGTGTTGGTGTCCCTGATTCCATGGTGGCATCTCTCCATGCTGAGCTGGTACGAAGACCCAAAGCGAATTAGCTTCAGTGTTTCCCTAACCAAGAGCTCCTTTTCCTGTTCCCACTGCTCAGAAGCAAGGCACACATAGTGAAGCCATTGATGACATTTGCCAGACATAAAATCGCTGGAGCTTTTAATTACGAGGCCCAGCCCTTTCGAAACAGGACAAGCAAGTTGGATGCAAACAGCATTAAAAATTTAGAAGAACACATATTTTGAGGAGCTGGGTTTGGGTGGTGTTTACTCGACAAGTCTTTGTTCTTGAGCCATCACAGGGGTGTCTGCCGCCAACCTGATTTAAAAGACTGATCCCGAGAGGCAAGTCAGCCTCCTGGGATTTCCAAATTGGAGATACTGGGAGATAGGGTGTTATGGGTCCATGACTTTATGATGTCCCTATGTCCCTCTGGAGTGGCCCAGTGCTCCAGTGAAGGAGGGAGGCTGAGGACATGCACTCAGTTGGTTCCACACTTGGGAGCCACGCCAGGAACTGCCACCATACCACAGGGTGATTCCCTCCTGTCAAACCATTCCATGATCCTACTGTTGCCTCTGGCCCACCCCCACCAGCACCAGCTGTCAGGTGGGACGGCAGGGAAGGTGTAATAAGCTCCGCTTTGGTTTTCTTCCCTGCCCAGAGGAAAAATTGCTGCCTCTGCAGAGCAGTTAAGAGATTTGCCGTGGGGCACAGCAGATCACAGTAGCCCTGTCTTCATTGTGAATGTGGAGCTGGATAAGAAGCAGTGCCTTAAAACACCATCCTGACAACTCCTTGTTTGCAGCCCAGCAGGCCTCCTGAAATACCCCAGTAATGCATTTCAGGGAGTAGGGATCTCCTGCACAAAACCTTTTGGCTGCTGAGGCTCACCAGGCTCCAACACAGCTGACATTCCCAGTGTATTTCCCTTGTGTTGGACTGATATCCCTTCTCCTGGCTGTACAACAGGCATTCCCTAAATCCTGCTTTTCCTAGGGCTGGCCGTGTTTTCACAATACATCCCCTGGGATCCTGGCGAGGAGGATGACGGGGCAGTGGGCGGGAGTGTCACTCCGAGTATCGGTTCGTGTTCTCCCGCAGCAGGAGAGGTCGTGGTCCTGTCAAACCCGAGCTGCCGAAATCCCGACTGTCAGGCAGGGAGCCGCTCTCTCTGCCCGCCCGGCTCACCCAGCCGCATTCCTCCCACAGGAACTCACCGGGGCGGCTCCTCCCTGGACCCGGGCCAGGCCCTGTGCTGGGCACAAGCCCCTCAAAGAAACTCACGGCAGCGGGTAACTCAGCAAATGTCAAGCTAAGGAATTTGGGCTTCTCCCGGACTGCCGTCCTGAGGGGGAAGGTTTTCTTTGTTTCTTTCCCTAGTGTCACAGTGACAGCTGTTTCCTCCCAAGGCCAGAAACACGGGGTCTTGCTTCACATGTACGTGGCAGGGGTTAAATATACAGCGTGAGCAAGGTGGGGAAGCCTGCAGGCACATGCACTTCAATAAAACACTCTCAAAAAGCCTCCATTTTGGGAGAGGAATGGCTAACCAGAAGGATCCCACCCTGCCATGAACATGTCGGTACGACCCAGCTGATACTTTCCCTGCCAGGGACACCTTCCACTAGCCCAGGTTGTTCCAAGCCCTGTCTAATCTAGCAATTAGACAAACAATTCCAGGGATGGGGCAGCCACAGCTTCTCTGACAACCTCTGCCAGAGCCTCAGCACCCCCACAGAGAAGAATTTGCTCCCAATAGCCCACCTAAATCTATTATCTTTCATGAAAGAGCTGGGGCAATATGAGGGGCTTTATGGCCACGTAACCCCAAGGAGCAGAGTGCCACAGAGGGGGTACCCCGAAGGGGGCTTTGCTCTGCCCTGGAACATGAGAGAAAGGACGCTTTGCCTTCTCCCTCCATCTCCCAACACCTTTCCTTGCCGCAGACGTCGGGACAGAGAGCAGGCAGGAGCGATGCTGGAGGAAAAAACCCGCGAGCCGGCGCTGAGGAGAGCCCTGGGCTGCACAAAAGGTGCCTTGTTCCCCCCATAAGGCGCTCGGGCAGCACGTCCCCTCCCTCATTGGCGATGGAAAACTGAGCTCCAAGCACTCCTTCACCTCCCCTCGCCTCCTTCAACCTTCCCATTGGGTAAGAATGTTCTCGGGAGCAAGAAACCCGAAGTTTAACACGTCCCCCCTGGACTCTTGGTCTCCTTGCCTGGGGAGTGGGCGAAGGCTGCAGCAGCCCCCGGCGCTCCCGGGGCCACCGGCTCCTGGTTATACAGTAACCTGTTGCTCCGGGTCCCAGCTCCACCTCTCGCTGCCTCCACATCCCTCCCCTCCTCTCTCGTCTGCCAAGGAACCTCTGTCACCTGCTCTCAGACAGCCGGGGCGAGCGGCACCGGGAGGAAAGGGCAGCGGGGAGCCACGGCACGGGGACCCCCTGGCCGGGGTGCCGGGTGGGCTCTGCCTCCCAGTCTCCTTCAGCGTTCGGGGCACCGGGCTCACAGCCTGTGCAGGGAGGACAGGGAGCTTGGCTGCTGGAGAATGGCAGCAGGATTTAACTAGAAAGGCACGGAAAACTGGGAGAGAACTCACGGGAGCTTAGCGAACTGCGTGAGACGAGAGCGGCTTCTCAGCACCGGTGAGTCCCTTGCAAACCCTAAAACTTCACATCCCCCTCCCCAGCTTTTATCCACTTCAAAAGTCTGTCTGATTCTGCTGTGGAGGGAGCATGGCTGGAGAGGGGCTGTGGACTGAAGAACTATCAGTGTAGTTTTCCGTTGTTTTAGTTAAAAAAAAGATGAAAAAACGTACTTTTCCCAGCATCGTGTTTTCTGAGTTCGTTTCCCGTCCTGATGATTCCCCACCGGGTGAAATCCAGTAGGTGGCACTTTCTTGGCAGCAGTATGTCCATTTGGCACAGAACGAGGCATTTTTTCTGTTCCTAATGAAGTTTGGAGACGTAGTTTTGAGCAGCTGTTTGTTTGCAAACCTTGGGGTTTCCTCTTTTGGGGACATGTGTACAATTTCTGGCCATTCCCCGCCGAGCACCTCAAAGAGCTGCTGCTCTTGGTGAGCGAGCTCTCCCTACCCCTCACCCTGGCAGGATTCGCCACCCGATTTCAGCACGGAGGGAAGCTCGGAGCTACCCTGTTCCCTCGCGTGACAGCTCTGCCTCCTGATGAGATTTCGTCTGCGTTAACGAGTCACAGCATTCTCGTCCCCTTTCTCTTACTTTCCTGGGAAATGCCAGTGCAAACTCCACTGAGGACAAGGCTCAGGGACAAATGATGTGACTGACATTTTTTTTCAAATACTGGAAATAACTGTGACACAGCACAGTAGTAAAATCCGACGATTGCCCAGCTGTAATTAGGGCAACAGGGAGTTAACGCTTGTGTTGCTGGGCTGCTCCAAAAGCAGGGATCCATCGGTAGTTGCTCATGCAGGACTGCCAGAGCTTGGCTGGGATGTGCCCCAAAAAAGGACTTTTTCTGAGGTAAAGAAGTGACAGCCAGAGGCTCTGCCCCCAGCTGATACAGCAGGGACCCACGCAGGGTTTTACCCACCGATGCTGCAGGCAACAGCACATTCCTGGCTCTGTTTTTCTCTGTGATTGCGTTTTCAGTTGATTAAGGAGGAAAATTAGTCCTTCACAGACAGAACGGGCAGGGCACCAGTGCTGAATCAAGGAGCCCTTTAAAACAGGACTGTGGGAAGGTGTCTGTGAGAGGCAAAGGTCATCGGTTGGCCCTGTTTAAAACCAAGGATTGAATTGTGTTTGGGACGTCACCACAGCTCAGTTCCACTCTGGTCAGGCCTGTGTTGTTCTTGCTGCTGGTTTCTGCAGCTAAAGCGTTGGGAAGGAACTGGTGTTCTTCCAACTGGATCCCAGCCCTCCAGGTGGTCTAGAGCAGGATATACTCTGCTGTACTAAGCAGAGCAGGGTATGTTTGTCATATAATCATAGAGCTTAGAGGGACGGGGGTGTTTCTGGGCACCCAAGTAAAAGTTTAGCACTGGCATTGTTGCACTGGCTGTTGGTGAAGTCCTGGGAAGGGAACAGCTGTGAGTGACGCCAGAGAACGGCTGTGATGTGGGCACACTGCTCGTATGGGGCCATGGAGCAATTTGCCAAGACAAGCTTTGAGTCCTTGGCTTTCTGCCCCTCTGCCATCCCCCCCATGTTAGGATGGGCACAGGCAGCATGAGAGAGGAGGGCAGCCTGGGTGCTGCTCAGCACCAGGAGGAAATGTCTTCTGAGCCACCGGATGGGTATCACAGGGGAAGACAATGTGTCTTCAGTCCCCACCTTTGCTGACTGCAAACCACTCATCATCAGTCAGAGTGACAGAGCCCAGCCCTGAGCTTTAAATAGCTCTGCAGATCATTGCTCCTGGGTCTCCATCCGCCTAACTCCCATTAATGGTGTGATGGATTGATATAGGATGAGATGATCTCGAAGGTCTCTTCCAACCATGATGATTCTGTGAGGGACATTGCAGAGCAGGTGCTGTCTTTGGTGATGTCACAGCAGCCACCATTTTGTCAAGCTGTGGTAAACTGTCATGGCTGCCTGCCTGGATTCATCCAAGGGCATGAAGAGTCAGGGAAGGGTTGCACAGGAGGAGCCCTGGCCTGCTTGCTCTGCTCTGATCACTCAGCTGGGCTGTAGGTCCTGAATGCTGGGGCATGGCTGCAGGGCTAAACCTGCCAGAGGTTTGTTGGCATCTGCCCCTGAATGAGATGGCTTGGAATGTGCTGGAAAACAAAATGCTTTTCATAGGTTCACGGGATCATTCTGGAAAAGTAAGATTAAGAAGAGACTAATGTGCTGTAGGACTCAGGAAGTTTCAGTCCTTGTGGCAAAAAAGAAAGGAGTGAAACAGGGAGAACAAATGCGTTGGCTTGTGTAGGCTTGAGAAACATCCATATGAAATAAGTCCTGAGAACGTGGGGAAGACTCTGGGAGTATTATTTCCAGACGGCTGGATGCAGGGGTGCTGCTTTGGTGCACCCTCCATCACACTCTTGGTTTTCTCCCTTCCATGCCAGGGTCTCCCCAAAGTGGTGGGTCAGGGCAGGTTTGTAGTTTTGAAGAGGACTCGGTGTTTTTGTCCTTGCACAAGGCTGATCAGGGCTCATGATTCCTTTCCACAAGTGCAGTCAGCAGTGCTGCCCTTCCCTCCAGGGCAGACAGAAATGCACGGCCTTTAGCCTGTGAGTTTGGTGTCATTGGCAATAAAACAATCACCCTTGGAAATACTCAAGCCTACCCTAGTGACCCCCAAGCAGAAGTGCCAGGTGCCAGTGCCAAAGTCCACAGACTTCTGGAGTGACAGGGATGACCTCCTGCTCTCCGCTAGAGCTTTACCAGCAGTGCAGTGTCTGCCTGGTATGGCAGCTCCCATGGAGCGCTGCCAGATCCAGCAGCACTTGGCTCTGCCAGCACGGCCTCCTGAACCACCTGTTTGGCCAAGACTCAGCTGGTGCCCAGAAAAATACCCACCTGCCTGCCCAGGAGGTATTCATATCCCACTCTAAGGGAGGAGAAGAGTGCTGCTTCCAGAAACCCTCCCTGCTCATCTGACTGCCTTGTAGGAGAGTCCTTGCACTATCAGAAATGGTGCCAGGCACTGTACAATGCGTGAGAGACATAGCAGAAGAGATCCAAGGAGGCCCAGGAGGCTTGAGAGTACAGTTTGGCTCTGGATCTCCACCTGCCCACAAGACCACAGCCAGGAACGCAGCAGAGCAGAAGGATTTTCATGGAGTGGGGAGGCTGTGAACAGCATCTCTGTCTGCTTGCAGTGGGTTTGAAACGTCAAGCTCAGGGAAAAATATGCTGTCACCCATCCCTAAAAAATTTAGGTGTCAAAAGGGAAAGGAAGGGGATCCACGGAGAGCTGCTCCCATGTGGACATGGCTGCCTCTGCACACAGGTGAGGGTTTGTCTTTTCCCAAGGTAGCGAGAGTTTTCCTTTCTCCTGGGCTGGCGACGGTACCGCCTCCAAAATTGAAATGCACGATGCCTGAGGGGTAACCAAAAAAGTCCTGGCATTTTACTTCCTGGTAATCCAGATAAATTAGGAAGAATTGCAATTAAGAAGGGAGGGAAGGGTGTGTAGCTGAGCTGGACTGGTTTGGAGATACTTCCCATTCACTTAAACTTCAATTCCCCAGGAGAGCCCAGCCCTTGTTCCCATTCCCCAAGTGCTCCCAAGGGCGTTACTGCAACGTGCTCACTGCCACTGAGGATCTGCTGAGGAACAGAACAAAAGCTTCCAACCTGGACAGAAGTGGGGAGTCACAGGCTCTGCCTGCTCAGCTGCCCTGGGACAGGGACTGAAGTGCCCAGACAAGCTCCTGGGGCCCTGATTTGGTTGGAAGCAGCAAGCGAGGCCTGGAGGTGCCTGTTCCTGCAGACACAGTGGGATCAGGGGACCCTCACAAGACAAGAGGCTGATAGCAGAGGCTGGGCTGCTCCAGCCCATCTGGCACAGAGCTAGATCCTGCCTGGGATGCTCTGTGCCCTCACATCCATCCCTGCCTTCAGAGGAGGGTCCAAATCAATCCCACTCACCAGTATCTCCCACAAAGGTTCTCCTTGTCCTGCTGAGACAGGCAAACACATTGCACATGTGAGAAATCCTCATCTCCAGTGCCAGGGGCACATTCCCTGTCACATCCAGTCCCCACTTGGAGTTTCACCTGTCGAGGCATTAGCCCAACTATTCACCTCTCCTTTCCCACTCCCTGGGCACTGCCACAGCTTCTAGAAGCAATTTCAGCTGGAATGGACGAGCTGAGCACTCTCGAGGCAATGGGATAGGATTTTGCAACAGCCTTGGCTGTCGTGATGGGCAGGTGTGGCACAAATGAGCCCTCACAGCTCATGGGCCTCCAACCCAGCCTTGCCCCAGGTGAAGGCAGAACTTTCCATGGCTGGTGGAACAGGAGAACTTCATATTTGGGTTGGGGTCTTTCGGCACTTCGTTGGAATGGGACAGTAAATTCTTTTCTATTTTTTATTTCTGGTTGGGGCTCCGACCCCTAAAAGTTTCAACAATTTGAATTTAAGTTTAGTCCTTCCTACTTCATTTTTCTTTTTTCCTTTCTCTCTCTTATCAGTCTCAACCTGTCCAGATTTATATCCTACAAAGGTAAAGTGCATCCCATCCAAATGGCAATAAACCAAAGTTCAGGCATCATAACTGATTCCGAAAGTAAAATAGTGCTGCTGGTGGGATGGCGATTAGGATCAGGCTGAGTCAACACCACCCTTCCCCAGACTGTTTACATCTAACTTCCCACCCACTCAAGATGGACAGAAGTGGGAGCCATCTGGGAGCCAGGAATTTCTTCATGCTGTTCAGGTGTTGGCTGCTGGAACTTGAGCTGAATCCTAAAGTTTTAGGCAGCCCCAGATTCCCTCACCAGCAAATACAAAGTGAATCCCAAACCTGATCCACCTCACTGCTGTGGACATGCCAGTGGCTTGTCCTAGTCTGTCACTCATTCCTCATTTCCCCCATCAGGACTCCCTTGGGTCACTCCTTGTCCCACCACTGCTGCCCGCCAGAACTATGACTTGTGAATACAAACTCTCCCAAGTCCTCCAAACTCCTCCATGCCCTTTTCACAAGGGCATGAAGTGACAGGACAAGGAAGAATAGCCTTAAGCTGAAGGAAGATGGTTTTACATAAAATATTGGGAAGAAATTCTTGCCTGTGAGGGTGCTGAGGCCCTGGCACAGGTTGCCCAGAGAAGCTGTGGCTGCCTCATCCTTGGAAGTGTTCAAGGCCAGGCTGGACTGGGCTTGCAGCAACCTGGGAGAGTGGAAGGCAGGAACAGGGCATGGTCCCTGTCCATGACAGGGGAATGGAATGTTTTTCCAACCCAAACAATTCCATTTATGACACTATAATAAGTCAGGTTTGAGGCTTTCAGTGGTGACTGTTTGGAGGCAAAGCAGTGACTTTGCTGTTGGTGCTGAGATAAACACAGATGTGTCCATTTGCCTCCGCCTGGGACAATCCTTTCATCAGTAAATTCACTTCACAAAAACACCAGGGAGAGGAGAAGAGAGAAAGGTAATTGCACCCACAATATCCCTTAATAAATCATAGGCTGGAGCCTTCTCTCATTCCTGACTGCTGCCTCTTAATTATAGCTGTGTTCAGCTGAGGAGACAGAGGAGGAGAGCCAGGCTCTGTGCAGAAGGGAGCACTAATTAAAACCTCTTTTCTCTGGGAAGATATTAATGTCTTCCTCTGGGGCAGAAGCAAATGGCCTTGTCTGTGGCCATTCCCGCGGGTTAACCTGTAACTCTGACTTTCACACAGCCAGGCAGTTTGTCCTGTTTTCAGTACCTGGTGCACCCAGCATTGCTTCTGGGCTGAGATACGGGACTTTCAAACGTCCTTGAAAAAGGAATAACATGTACCCCGGCTGCATGTGCAGGTGTGGAGGTAAGGCTAGGTAGTAGGGGTGGTACATCAGTCCAGGTACTGACCACAAAAGAGTTTTGTACACCATCCCTTGATATGTAAAAAAGGCAGGATTTCTGTGATGGAGAGGGTATTCCAAAGTGCAACCAAACAAAACCTCTGATTGGAGTTACGTGGACTTTAATAGGCTTGATCCAGTTCCCCTTGAGAAGAGAATCCAGTCCCTCAGGCTGGAGGAGGAAGGAGTCTTATACCAACAGGCATCTGCACACCAGCATCTCTGCCTGATCTGGTGGGTTTGGGACCTGATCATGCAGGCAGGCACATTCCTGATTTACCTCTTTTTCCAGCTCAGGAGAACAGAAACCCTGGCAAACTGCGGAAGGGGAGTGGTGTATCTGAGCCACAGAAATTACAGTTGACCTACTGAAGTCAAAGGGCTGGTTCTATGGTTCTATTTATTCTATGGTTCCATGATTCCCAAAGAGAGTAAGTCAGGCATCTCCGGCTGCCTGACTTACTGCCCCTGCAGAGTTTCCATATCAGGGAACCCAACTGGTGAAGGAAGACTCTAGTCCAGCATCCAGGTACATGCTCACTTCAACCTGGCATTCAAGCCAGAGTCAAAACAAGGAAAATATTGGGATGGATTTTTTCCCGTTCTTTTTTTTTTTTTTTTTTTTTTTTTTGTTATAGAAGGTGCAGGGCAGAAATGTAAAAGTGGCATGAAAGTATCTTAGGGGTAACTCCAACACTGTTGAATTTGCTGTGAGTTGCTGCTGCTTGGAAAATAAGTTGATAACGTTTCAGCAGCTAAAAAAAAGCCAAAAAAGCTGTGCCTCTGTCAGAGAAGCTGCTGCACGGAGCGAGGCAGGAGCAGGTTCAACAGGATAAATTGAGAGCAAATGTACCAGAGCTGTGCTCATTGCTGGTATCTGCTAGAATGAGCAGGTAACACCCAAGGTGTGGTTGGGCCATCGGCTGCCTGAGCAGTCTCTTGACAAGGAAGCACCTCTTGCCATTGCTGCGCCTGCTCCGAGCTTAAAAACAAATCAGGAGCAGCCCTTGAATCTGTGGCTTCAGCCATGAAACTTCCAGTGCTCTTCAGCTTGGGAGAGGGACACTGAGGTGCTACTCTCATTGAGATCTGTGATACAGCCTGTGGCACAGAGACAGGGAATGAGAGAACAGCTGCTTTCTGTTCACAGAGCTGGGGGGCATCCCATGAAACCAGCAGCTGGTGAGTGCAGCAGGAACAAAAGGAAGTGGCTGAGAACACTGTGTAGAGCAAAGCATGGAGCATCCTGCCACAGGCCATTCAGGATGTCCAAAGTTTACACAGCTTGGCCAAATGCAGTTGGAGAAATTCAGGAATGAAAAAGGGTACCAGGAGCTCTTCTCTCCCACTGCTGCAGGCTGGGAAAATTTGCAGAGAGGCTTCCCGTGCTCCCGTCCTGTTCCTGGCCTCTCCTCCAGGTATCCATGACTGCTACAGCTGTGTGTGCCCCCAACCTGCCACCAATCAGAACTGAGGGCAGGTGATGGGAGAAGTGATAGACCACCCCACATCCAGGCAGCTGTCCCTGACTCCTCTGAGCCAAGAGGAGGATGGAAGGGAGGAGAGGAGCTCCGGTCTCAGTGACTGCTCAGTGGAAAGAAATGTGCAGGTTTAGTCACAGCCCAGGAAGGGAGGCCTGAAAATTCTAAGCAGCCAAAGCCCTGCCAGAGCCACGTGCAAACTAGACCAGACAGGTCCCAGAACATCTGCTCCACACCTGGCACGAGCCTGGAGACGCTCCTGCTCGCTACTCCCTGCCTGCCAACACCTGGTGAGCAAACAGTCAGAGGTGAGAAGGACGTTGTGAAGCAGGAGAAGGTTGGTGGGGAGATCCAGCTGCCACTGTCCTTGGCAGTCCCTGGTATTTTCCCAGAGCTGCCTCCAACATGGTCCACCCTTGCCAGGTGCCTGTGGCAGCCAGGATGCTGCTTACAGAGGCCAGTGCTCCACTCCAGTTCCGCCGCATGCAGGTCCTTCTCTTGGAATCCTGTCACAACAACTGAAGCTAAAGCAGCACTTGGGTAGCTCATGACATCCCTGAGCATCCATGAGCTCAGCAGTAGCATCCAGGGCAGGATTCAGGAACACCTGGCTGGGGAGCACCAAGAACAGCCTTTTGTCCTTCCCAAACCACAGGTATTTCTGTGCTCTCAGGGCTGCCTGACCCTTCCTTCACAATGACGTTCCCAGAATATGGCAGGTTCTCTGGTGTGTATGTTTAGGCACAACTCTGCTTCTGCCAACCTTTCTCTGCTCCAGAGGGGACCCAGAAACCTGTGGTTCATTTAAGGATCAGACCCTAATGACAGTCAGGCCAGCAAGGAAAGTTCAATGGTTTTAAACCCCAGGTCATGGTAAGCACCACCTGGCTCCCCTTTGGCTGCAGGAGCATCCATGTGGCCTGTGCTGGCCACACTGCCTGCCAACAGCCCTGATCCTTCCACACACACCTTGCACACCTGGCATAAAAGGGTTTTCTTGCTCCTTTCCCCATCTCCTCTGAGGATTGCAGGGTAATCCAGGCCAGAAGGGACCTCAGGAGGTCTCCAGTCCAACCTCAAGCAGGATCAGCCCTGAAGTCAGAACAGGCTGCCCAGTTCACTTCTGCTGTTCTTGAAAATCCCCAAGAATGAGATGGGACAACCTCCCTGGGCAAACCTGCTCCACAGTGCTGTGGTTCCCACAGCAGAAGACCTCTTCTTCATGTGCCTTGCACAGCTTTAGCCTTTTGGGACTGGAAATCTCCATGCCAAAGACCCTGTGGGCACACAGGAGTGGCCAGGGAAGCCTTTCCTCTTTAAGGCACTGCAGGAAACTCTTCTCTCCCCTTCCCAGCCCTGGAATTAGTCTGGTTTCTCCTAGCCCAGCTCAGACTCCTATCCCAGCCTCTGCACAGAGCAATTGTGCTTTTTCCTCCTCGCCCTTGCAAGTACTAATTTTTTTTGGTGGCAAGATTATTAAAACATTTCTGACCGCAAGATTAGAAACTGACATTTGAATTATTTTGATAAACCCAGCCTCACACATCCTTCTATTCTATACAAAACAAAGGGCAAAGGGAATGGGGTTTATTTTGGTTTTGGAATAATCTCTCCTGGGACTTGTCTGGTTACTGGGTAACTGGATGTTCAGGCTGCAAAACCCTTCTGTAGTCTCATCTACAGCTTCACTGAAAGCCAAACATTGGAAATCAACCCAGTGATTTCCTGTGACTGTACATCTTGTCTTCTGACCTCAGAAACAGAGCAGGGCATCCTTCAGCTGAGTGTGAGAGTTGGATTGAGTATTTTGAAGCAGAACATGTTTTATACTGCCAATGAATATTATAGTTCCTATAGGGACTCTGTGAAAATCCAAAAATTTCAGCATTTTGCACATGAAACAAATCGATGATGGGCAGCAAAAGTCCCTTTGGATGAACTCCCATTTCTGCCTTTCAGAGGTGACTGGGAAGGGATAAATCACCATTTTTCTATTTAAAATTTTATCTACCATGATAATATAGATGAAAATATCAACCGTAGAAGGAAAAAGCTACATTAGACTACTACTAAAAAAGCTCAAGTGATATTTTGAGACCTGAGCCCTGCCACATCTCTGGGAGCCACCACTGAGCTGGTTGAGCTGGTGTTGGGCTGTTTTCCTGCAGTGTTCCCATGTGCCAAGTGTTAGCTCAAATGAATTGTTACAAATGGCCAAAAATACCCGGACAGGATATGAGTAGGAAGCACAAAATAGGATGGGAAGAGATGGCAATGAATGTTGTCATGATTAGTTTAAAAAGACTGGAAAAGCCTTAAATATCAAATGGGATTTTAAAGAGATTAATCTCCTCCCTTAAATCTTGCCCCACCCTCCCAGCAAAAAGCCCAGGGCGAGTTTTACAGCAGAAAATTAAAATTACTGATGCTTTCCAAGCCCCTCTTGCTGTGGGCAGATTTGGAACAGGAGCAGAATGGAACAGCTCCTCTCTGGTATAGGCAGAGTGAGATAGTCTGCGGCCCTTTCCCTTTCTTTCGGGAAAGATGGGATGCTGTGACCTTCTTTCATAGGCAGAGAAGGATTTTTAGTTCAGATTGACCAATTAGTTGGTGCAGATTTACCAATCCTTATCTAACCCCAGAGACTTTGAGCTGACATTGCTGGAGACAAATGGAAGCTAAATGTGGCCCCAAAGTGGCTCTCAGCCTAATAACAGCTTTTCTCTGATGGAGAAAAAGCTCTTGGCACACCAACTGCCCTGCTACATGCCTGAATTTCTGCCAGGGAAATGAATCAGCATTTCAGGGAGTGACCAAAAATGCCCTTCCTTTAGGAGGAGGTGGTGGAAAGGTCCCTTGGATCTCAGCAGCTCTGTCTTGCTCATGAACCAGTCAGCACAGGGGAGTGCACTGACCAACAAGACTCCTCCTGCTTCTCCCGAGGGAGTAAGGGACCAGCCACACCCCCCAGCTTTGCTTGGTGCATTTCAGCCCAGTTTGGGCTGGCAGTAGCCAGGCAAGGATGGTCAGGTGTATCACGCTCTGCCTGGGGCCAAAGGTTGGGAATTACTGTGGAAAATGAATCTGCCTGCCAAGTGCATGTGTTAGGTTTTACAGCTGTCCTGTTAGGGGTAGGGAAGCAGGAATGCTGAGGCGGGCTTATAGGGATTGCACAGGATTAATGTGAGGAGGGCACTATGTACTTACACATTACAGCAATCACTTAATGGAAAATTAAGACACTGGAGTGATTAGCTCAAACAGCGAGGCCAACCTGTCCCCTACCTGTACACCCACACCTAGTGAGAAATGAAGGATCTCCAGCAGACAAACCAGGACCACCCAGGGAATATTGGTGTGGTCTCTGTTTGAAGCTTCTAGAAGAAGCAGTTTTGCTGTGGGTGCTTTGCATAAACACAGCACTACCTTCCAGCATGGATATGACAATCCTTCCAGCAAGGATTGTTCCTTGAAATCCCACCATGATAAACACCACTCCACTGTGCTACTCTCTATCAGAGTTGTGACATTACTGTGGGAAACAGTACGGACACAAGAGGAACCCTCATAACTCCATCCCAGCTTTAACCCATCCTCAGAGATTTTGGGATGATTTGGATTGGAAGGCTCCTTAAAGACCATTCAGCTCCAATCCCTGCCATGGGTAGGGACACCTTCCCTCAGACCAAGTTGCACTAAGCCCCATCCAACCTGGCCTTGGACACTTCCAGGGATGAGCAGTCCACAACCTCCATCAGTGCCAGCCTTTCACTGAGGCTCCCAGCTGTTCCACAGATGCCGCTGGTCTTGGAAAAGCCATCAGAGAAATATTCCAGCTCTACAGGAGGTGCACATGAGGAATAGCTCTGGGAGCTGATGCCTGCAGCCAGGAACATGAGCACACAGCCGGTTTCAGGATTTTGGTATTTTGCCTGAACACAGAGGCAATTCAGTGTCCTCCTCCCAGCTGGACTCGGTCGTTATCCATCTTGCTCTGGAATAGGACACACACAGGCAGAGTCACTCCCTATTTTTACTGGCCTGATCTCTGAGTCCTCATTTTTACACAGTGCAAAGAAAAACCTTCCATTTCATCAATGGTGTGAAATCCTGTCTAAAAATCAGAGCTTTAAATCCCTTGTTGCTGGTGATCTAATGCCCAGAGTACAGCACCAGGCTGGGAAATGGGGATAATTTTTGAGGGTTGTGGCATGAAGAAGGATGCAGGGCAGAGAAACCTTCAGCATGATAACTACCAGTGCTTTCTTCAGCAAACTTTTTGGATTCCAGGCATGTTACACCCACAGGTCCTGGCAGCACTGGAGCCATGCAGCCTTTCTCTTGCATCCTGCCCAGACAGTCCCACGGCCAGCTCCAGCCTCCCACAACTCCTTGGCTCCCACCTCCCAGGAGCTGGGTGGTGCTAGGGACAGAATTAGCTCACAGAAGGTGTGGGCACAAAACAAAAACATGACAGAGGGAAAAAGCTACAAAATTCCTCACAGAACTCCTCTCTTCCCAGGAAGCCGAGGGAAATGCGTCATGCTGGTTTTTCTTCCTGGGGAGTACAAGTGACTCACATGACACTTTCTCCCAGTCAGGTAGTTTTGAACTGGGGTCTTTCAGTTTAAACCATTTAATGAGCTTTTATGTAAGGAATGCTCATTTGTCTCCCTCCATCTTTCCAGAAGCATACATTAATATTTAATGCACTGTTTCTGGGCCTGGCTCTCCAGCTTTCTAAACTGCAGCCCGAGCATGGATAATGCTCACCTTTGCAAGATACACAGCAAGCCCAAACCTGTTCCCTGTTTTCCTTCCACCTGCTTCTGCAGAATTCCTCCAACAGAGAGAAAAAGTGTAAATCCAGGAGCTGTGACTTGGCACCGGGACTCTGCAAACAAGTCTTTCCAAAAAGTAATGGAGCCAGCTTCCAGTATTTTCCCAAGATCTTGGAGGCTGTGGCTATTTGTGCATTTTCCCTGGGTATTTATAGAGCAGGGTGCTGTCCTGACTTACTTTTGGGTGTAGTTCTGGGAGGAAGGTTTTACTTTCTGGCAGGAATATAAAAGTTCCTCAGTTTTGTTTCAGATCTTTCCTTTCCTACTCCAACCTGTGCGCACCAAGGGCCTCCAGTGCCACTGGACTCCAGACTGGGACCTAAATTAAGGTCTGTTTTTGGATCAGTTTCTCTCTAGGTAGTTCATGAACATCCCATCAGGAATCTGTAAATATTGGCACTTGTACTCTGTAGTCCCAGTTTGTGTTTCTGAGCTCCCAAGGCTGCATTTCAGCCCCTTGGAGACCAACAGTAAATCCAGATGGGATTCAAAGGGGGTCAGGGTTCACCAAAGCTGGAACCGGGGTGGCTGTAGGTCTGAGATACCTCAGTCCAAAAGAGCTGCTGCCACTTCTGCCGTGGAGGCTGAAGAACACTTGGTTTCTCTCTGCCCAGACCTGTTGGGCTGGGTTATATTTATCCAGGTGCTTGTCTTCTGGAGAATCTCCACAATGTGAACAATTCAATGTGCAGAGCAGGGAGTGTTTCCTCCAGACACCTGGCAGGTTGTACCTGGGGACTGCCTCTGCTGGAACGTGGCACGTCCCATGCACACCCTGGAGCTCCACACACATGCTCCCCTCTTCCATAGGCTTATGTCTTTCCAAAAGGATCCATGATCCTGAGTGGCTCCATCACTGTAAAAATAACCTGAAAGGGTGGAAGAAGGAAAAAATCAGAGGACTTGCCACTTCCCCAAACTTGGGGTGCTGTAAAGGCATCTCAAGCAACACAGATAACAATGGGGACTCCTGCAGCCACCAGGCTCTCCAGGCAGTGTCATCTGGATGTGTTTCCCTTTTCAAAACAGGAATCACCACCTTTAAAACAGAGTGGTGCAGTTCTGAAGTTGATCCTGCTGAGCAACCAAGGCCTGATCTTGCAAATAGAGAGTTTGGAAATTTTGTATGGGACAAGATCCTGGCTTGCTTCTCCAAGGAGAAACAACAACCTGTTCCTCTGTTTGGCTGTCAGCCTCTCTGCTCTGGATTTGCATTTCCTGATGATTTCTGACTAATCCAAAGATTATTTTTTTAATGAGTGCATGTTCCTGGCAGAGACCCTGAGTTTTTCTTGGTGAGCCCTGAAGCCATCCTTACAGGCAGGTTCAGAAAAGCAACTAAAAGCAAGAGAAAGGTGGTTTCAGGAGGTTGGACCAGGAGACCAGAGAGCCGTGTGAAATTCTCAAGTCAATCACAGGCTCCAGGGTCCCTCTCACAAGCACTGTGAGAAATCTAAACTGGCTTGTGTGAATTTACGACTCTTGGTGCCTCATGAGGAGCCCTGACCTGTTTTGTTTGTGGATTGATGTGGGATTGTGGCCTTCTCTACCAGCTCCCTCCATACCATCAGAGAGGGCAGGATGGATTGTGGGAGCTGGTGGGATACTCCTAGGGGCTGAGGGAGCTGTCTGGAGAAGGAACAGTGCAGGACTCACACACACCATGATGCCTGTGCTCCCTTTGCTCTCCTGTGAGTCCAGGCAGCCCAGGCTTTGCAGCACAGCCCATCCAACAGCTTTCTCCAGCATGACATTCCCATAGGAAAACATCCAGCAGCCCTAACTGACAGTGCTTTGTCGGCCTGGGAAGTCTAAGAGATAACATCGGTGGTGGCCAGCTCATGTTTCTCCCTGACGCTTTATGTTACTCCCCAAGGCTGCTGCCAGTCCAGCATTTCTGACCCAGCCCCCTGGCACAGACAGCAGGGTTACATTGGACCCCTCACACCAGGCAGGATCCCAGGGAGCATTTCCATCACCAGTACCCAAGCCCCATCATGTCTTGGTGCAGAGACTCCCTTCACCATGGCTGATGGGGAATTCAGAAGTCCTGTTGCCACAGGCAGATTTCGGTGGGATGGCTGATGGAAACACAGACAAGGTTTATTAGAACTGGATTAGAATATACTTGGAGAAACTTGCTCTTACTCCTAGGTTACTTAGCTTTAGGTTTTTGGGAGTTTTGCCATGTTTTTCTACTGCTCCAGCAAAAACTGTTCTGTTTTGACCAGCATAAGTCCCTGCTGCTACAATCAAATCCTGATTTTCTCTGATACCAACAAACCCAGTCTGTCTTAAAGGTCTTAGACCTATGAAGAGAAAAACCCACGAACATCAAATGCTGCTGTTATTAATGGTGATGATAATAATAATAGCCCTAAAAACTCCACTAACATTTCACATTTGCATATTGTCCAATCTTTACCCAAATCCAGAAGTTTTCATGTCCTTTCAATGCCCCATAAGAAGTCTGACCCCAGCAGATAAGGGACAACTATACCTAATAAAAATAAAGTACAACAATAGCAGAGATCAGCCCAGAGAGGAGAAAGAGATATTACTCCTTCCCTTCACAAAGTGCTTCTCCACCCTTGGAGAAGAGGGATCAGTGTCACAGATCCCTCTTCAAAGTGACTCACAGAAAGCCAAAACAATACATGGCCAGCTTCCACTTGCTATAAAAGTAAAGAAATGTGGTGCAGACAATGCCAGGCTCCTGTCACAGCTCTGTGTGTCTTCGGGAGGATATTTGACCTTCAAGGATAAGACTGGCCGGAAAGTCAGGGATTTCCTGTGCTTTAAAGCACAACATGTCTTCACCCACCTTGATGGCCTTCAGCACTGATTTAAACTAGCCTCTCTAAGTCCCTCTGGGACCTCCTGGCCTGGACCAGATCAAGGTGTCAGGCTTTAGCCATGCAGTTTGGTTTCCCTGTAGTTGCTCCAGCAGCAGCAGACAGAATTTGAGCCTGGCTTAGCTCCTGGAGTCCGTATCTCATTCCACACCATGCTCATGTGCAAGGCTTACCTGCCTTGCTTGGTGACCCATGGTGACTGTCCTGCACTAGCAAAAGGGTGGGCGATGGTCTTGAAATTGGCTTTGATTAGGCTGAGTCAAAGGCAACACCTGTACAGCCACACATTGCTCGGTGACATTTGCGTCTTGCCTCCCTCCCTGCACCCATCCCGCTGGGGAAGGAGGAGGCAGCAGCCACACCTGCTGGGAGATAAGGGGCAGATCAGAACCCTCTAATCAGGGCAGGGAGAAGACAACATCTGGCTGAGGCTGCAGACTGTGGGAGCTCTTAAGGATGCTCCCAAGGGGAGAGAGAACCTAGGGAAGGCCAGCCCACAGCTTAATCTCTCACGTCTTTGGCTCTTTCCACATTCTAGGTGAAGTGCTCTTCACCTTTCACAAGCCCAGTTGTCTCTTGGTTTATCAGATTCATTAGAAAGTCTTCAACCCCTTAGGAATGTGCCCTTCCCCCTTGTAGTCTTCCAGTTTGGATTAAATTAATGTCAGGCAATTAACGCTGAATTAAAAGCTTTGGCACGAGGCTCCATCCTGGTTTCACTTGGCCAGCACCCTCCCTGTGACCCGCACAAGGCCGAGCACAGCCACAGCCTGAATGCAGCAGGGAGAGCTGAGCAAAGGGCAAATGGGAAAAGAGCAGGAATAAACAAAGAAAAGGGAGCCCAGCACGATAAGAACCTGCTGATTTGACAGGTGTATGCACTGCCTCTTTGGGACACAGGCACCCTGGAAGGGAGGACAGCTTTATCCTTTAAGGAGTCCAGCTGATCCCATCAGTACTTTATTAACTACCATGAGATAAAGAATTCAGGCCCTGCTTCACTCACAAGGCCAGACTCCTCTGCCACTGCCATGGAGTTTACTCCTCTGGCAGCCACCTTGGATTGCACCAGATGGGCTCCTCACAGAGCAAATCCCAGAGGTTTATTTTTTGGACACAGCCTGGGAAGGAGAAATAAAAAACAGGATCCCTGGTTCTTCCTAGTGCTTCACAATTGGGGCTGGCACCAGGTCTGAACTCCACAGGCCAAACTTGGTGACGCATTCCTGCTGGAGTAGCCTGCATTTCAGTACATTAGAATATGGCCCTAGGAGAGTAAGAGAAGGGGAGTCAGAAATATGACACTAATATGCAGAAACACTCCCAGCTATCATCAGCTGTGGGACTCAAGCGATTGGTTGGTGCAGCATAAACAGAGCAGAGCGGGGTTTTTAAGAGCCCAAGTTCTCTTTCCAGGTACCTTATGCTAATGCACAAAGAGATCCAGGAGATAGGAACAGTTAGAGGACTGTAAAAGGAAACCAGCAGACAGCTATTAACAGAGGAAAAATTCACAGGTACCCAAGCTTGGGCACAGGGATGGGTTTTATTACACTCAGAGGGGTTGGCAGACCACCAAGTTTCTAACGTGGATATGAATTTATACCTTTTACAGGTGTGCACAGGAATTTCAGTATCGACCACAAGAGAGACAAAAACGGGGGAATTTAACATTCTAGCTACTAAAATACACTTGATAGTCCTTTCTAGCAGTGTCTCCATGCTGAGTGTGTTAGTGTGACAGAAAACAAGCTGAAAGTAGTAAGGCTGAGCCCAAAACATGCTGGGGTTCTCCATGCAATCTGCATACAGCCACGTACTTCACCTGCATCCCCATAAATGCATCCCTCTGACATCCCACCAATAGTTCTGATAAGATCAGTGAGAAAAACGTCTCTGCCCTCACCTCAGGGTGAAACACACAGAGCAAAATACCACAAGTGTTCCAACAAGAGGAATAAAAATGGATACGTAAGGAATCTGGGGCAGCTCTGCTGATGATATAACAAGCCCTGCAGCAGATAGTCAACCTCCAGAGGGGAAATCCCAGGTGTCAGGGATGACTCCAAAGTATTCCCTGGTGATTACACCACTTTAGCCTAGATTCAGTGAAGACAAACCCTGGGAGGAAGCTCCACTGCCTGCCCACAGCTGTCATGGCAGCCCTTGGCACATACCAAGAACACTCAGCGGTTCCCTTGCAGGAAATCTCACTGAGGACACTGAGGAATTTCTTCCTTTAGGCCAGCAACAAGTATTTTGAAGCCAAACCTTTGAATTCTGGCAGCCTCATCATGAGGTGAGCAGGGTCTGACCCAGGCACAGAAGTGCCCCTGAACTTTCCAAAAGAGACTTAAAAAGGTTTAGTATTTTGCCTTGGCTTCCCTTCAGCTCACGCATGGAGCAGAGATGAAGAGCTTGGATAACAAACAAATCATTCCCTGAGATCTTATTATGCCTTGTTTTCAGTTTTGTTTCTCTTCCCTTGCAGTTCTGCTGGCAGAGCAGTGCCACATCATCTCCCACATTCTAATTCTTATTGGAAAGAAGAGGGAAAAAATCTATGCTGATCCTGTCTGCCTTTCACTAACTATTCAGACACCGCAGTACATTTTCCTTCATCCTTGTGCTGCCAGTGGAGCACCATTTTTCTTTATGTGGGCAATTCCCTCGTAAAGATACTTTAACAGCTGGCGTAGAGCTTAAAATTGCCACACCACAAAAGCTAATGGCACTCTAGGCATGAAAAATTACTTGGGACACACAGCCATAAGCACATGGGCACAGGGATCTGGGACAGAACATGGAGGCAAAGGCCACCTCAGTCCCTGTTTAACCCTAGGCAGGACAGCACTGCTGGAAAAAGATGTGCTGGAATGCCACAAAGGTCGGGTGTGCCTGGAATGGAAGGGCAAGAGGGAGAAGTGGAAGTAGGTTTTGAAAAAGCATCCTGGGATGTGTCACCTTCAGCCCAGGTCGGAACAGTGAGAGGTGACTGAGAGCAGGGAGGAAACACCCTTGTGCTCACCTGACTGCTCCCTGTGCTTGGAGACCCCAGCTTGGAGGCAGGGAGGGCAGGATGCACACGGATAAATCACCTGAGAGCTTGTTCTATAATCACTGATCCTGTCTATTGTGCTTCTGCTGCAGCTGCCTGGCCTGTGAAGCAACATGAGTCACAAGGGATCCCTCAGCAGCAACCCCGGCTCATCAAAGTAAGGATCTTCCTGCACCACTCCTTCCTTCAGGGGATACTTCAAGCAGTCCCACTCATCCCCAAAGTCCCTGGTGTTTGTTTCACCCCTCCTGGGCACCTCACAAGCTGGCATTGCCTCACACATCACCTGCCCCATGCACTGGGGTTTAATAATGGCACATTAGGTGGAGAGAGCAGAGGGACACCAGGAGCTTCTCCACCTGCAGCTTTGGGCTATAGCATGGCAACTTCCCAATGGAGCCAGAGCCACAAGCTCTCTCCCTCCTTCCTGCACCGGGTATGAGCACCTGCACCACTGCCTGCCCTGAGGGAAACAGGTGACAGAGCACAAAGCAGTCCCTGGGCACCCACAGGCTCACTACTCTGTGCAGGACAGCCTGACAACAGCACCTCAGATCCCTCTTGGATCCTTCTCTGCCAGAGAAAACACTATTATCTCCTGGCTGCTCATTCCTACCCACGATCCAGGCATGGGGGGGTGGCCCTACATGTGGTGCTTAGAGACCTGACACCCCAAAACTCAACTGTTTACACACAACTCCACCCTCCCACATTCTCACATGGGATATGTTCTATATCCGAGCACCTGCCTTCAAGGGGTACATCTCCAACATGTCCAATGAGAAGGGATCATCACCTTGACTCTTACACTGCCTTGGGTTCAGGTGGACTCAGGTATAAAATGAAGGGGTCTCCCTGTAACAACTCCATTCATGGAACACTGGGAGCTGCTGTCCTTAACGCAGCTCCTCTGGAGTGCTGTCCTTCCAGGGGACAGTGTGAAGGTAACTCTAGTGGGGACAGGCCTGGCTGGGCTGCTCCGTGTCCTGTTTCCACTGCTGGGTTCAGTGACATGTGCCTGTGGTGTGGATAACAGGTAGGGTTGCACGGGGAGCCGCCGGCACAGCCCACAAGGAAATGCTTTGCAAGGAAGGGAAGGGCTAGTCCCTCTGGGACAGATCTGCATCTGCACAGAGCTGCTGTGTGAAAACCAATGTTAAAAATAGTTGGGAACTGATGGTTGGTTTGCACCTTCTTTCTTTTTCAGTGGCAGCATGGGCAAAGCTGACGGAGCCTCCAAGCTGAGTGCAAAGGACCTGTATGGTGAGTCGTGCCCACAACATATCCAAGGCTTCCCATGGCAAAGGCACCTCTGGAGAGCTGGATGTGGATGTTGGGGAGTTTTACACAACCAAAGCCATGTGAATCCAGAGTTCCATATGCAACAGGCTGGCCTGACCTGGCAGCAAAAACACACCTCACATCTGTGTCTACACCTCCCATACTAGGGACAGTAGGGATTTTGTGGGAACAGAACTTTGTTTCCCCTGCCCAGATCCTCCCCAGGTCTCTTAGCAAGATCACCTGATAAAGAGCCTCACAAAAGAAAGACTGTCCTCAGCAGGTTAATGATTATTCTCTTCTAACTACTCAGTGAACCATGAAAATTCTGTGCCCTTTGGCTCTTTGGAAGTGCATGGAATGGGCAGGATGGGTGTTTGTGCACAGTCTGAGAAGCAGCTTCTTTGGGTTGAGCACATTTAGGTATCAATAAGAGTTATTCCTGATCTCAGCAGATCCAAGTACCCCAGGTGAAAATGTGGCTTCTGGGGTGGGCAGAGCAAACATAAATCATGTGAGAAATCACGTCCCTCAGCTATTTCCTGGGTAAGAAGTTGGGGGTTGTCTGGGGGAACACAAGCAGATTTTAGGGAGTCCGAACCTGCCAACTCTCCCACCTGAGAGCTGTGGATTTACCTGGTTGATGTTTAATTGGGAAGGAACAGGCTGTGTGAGTTTCTCCTTGGAGATCTTCTATTTGATCAGAGATTTGCCCTCGGCAGCTATAAACTGCCAAGGTGGTTTATTTGTCCCTGGGAAGTGACTCTGTTTGCCCAAGGGTTTTGGGTGTAGGTTTATCCATGTGGAGTGGCCTGGAGCAGTGTCCAGAGAGACCAATCTCATCTGGGGAGAAGTGGAATGGCAGGGGCTGTATGTAGTGCTAAACAAAGCCATTGCTAATGTCAATTAGCTGCCAAGAAATGATCATGAGGATAATGGCAGAGCAGAAATTTGGGCTGTTTGTGACCTGGATGCTGCAGGGTGGGCAGGTGCCAAGCAGGGGTTTGAACTGTCAGTCACTTCTGGAGATGGAAGGACACATGATAAAGAAGCAAGAGGATGAGGTGTGGAAATTCTGGGTGCACACAGGGCTGCAAATGCTGGCAAACTCCTCCTGCCTCCAAGGCATTGCACATTCCTTTGTCAGTGCACTGGCACTGCAACACATCCCATCAGGGGCAGGAGGGCTGTAGTTGCCAGGTAAACAGCCCTACAGAGAGGTGTAAAAAGGAACCTGGGAGCTCAAAATGGTATCAAAGCCAAGCAGATTTGCAGGCTGGAACCCATGGGTGTAGGCAGCCCAGGGCTCCAGCCATTAGAGTTTCAGGGAGGGGTCTAATGGTGCCATGGCACAGGGAGCACCCCTCAATCCCGTGCCACAAAAGCCAACACAGGGAAATGCTAACAGATTGCCTTGAAAACAAACACAACCCTCAAATAAGCATTTTTCAACACAGAATTTCATCTTCTACATTTTTGTGCATGAACACACCTCAAAAACAAATTCACCAGGGTTGGGACATCTCTGACCAAATTCCAGCAAACCTGAAATGGGGACTGTATGTCCCTGGGCCAAATCCTCAGGAGGAGTAAATCTGTTACTTCCCTGCCACTGCTAAAGCACAGAATGAGCTCTTGCAGGCATTCCCTGCACAAATCAGTGGCTCTTGGCCAGCCCAGCCCCTGGCATGAGCACATCCAGAGGGATTTTGCTTGGCAGCACTTGAAACCCACCCACTAATTCAGCAAAGGACACTCAGCACGTGTAAACCAATACTTAAATGTCTTGGTCCCTTTCCCACTCAGATCTTCCCTCACCCAGCATTAATTTGTGCTGTGAGCTGGCACATTTGGGGGTAGAGGGGAAGAACTAGAATTCCAGGGAGAATTATGTTTCATAATGAAACAAATCACACCAAGCCGAGCTGGCCTTGATTATGTGATTACAACACTGCTGAGGGATATTTGGAGCTGACAAGACTTTTCATATTTCCATTTTCCTCCAGTGCAATCAGGCTGGACCCTCAGCCTGTATACACTGCCAGACCTCCAAGAAGCTAGTGCAGTGACTCTCAGCACAAATTAAAGCTCACTGGGTAATGACCACAAATGCTCCAATGCATGCAGGTGTCTAAATATTATTTCTTGGTAAACAAGGCCTTGGGTTTAGCTTTCCAAAGATACTTTTCCTACAGTAATACCAGCCTAACCTGCCAACTGTGGGTACAAAAGTACTACCTGAGCGCCAAAGTGTCCCCAGTATCAACAGGGACTTACTGGGAATATTAAACCCACCTCAGGGGAGACCCTGAAGAGGGATATTTAAAATTGTCATGGTGAGACTGGAACACAGCAGCAGTTTCAGGCAGGAAGGCAGATGGATGATGAAGGTGAGAGATCACTCTGGGGGCTCCAGGGCATAGTGTGAAGATCCTCACAGGACACAGCCTCATCACATGGCTGTTGAAGAGTAGGAAGGCTCTGGTATCACTTGGCCTGATGAAATTGCTTTGACCACCAAATATGTGGCCTACCACCATGTCTTATTCACTGTGGTGGGCACAGAGGGATGTGGAGAGTTGACCAAAGGGAATACTACAACAGAATTGGCTTAAAGCCCCAAGATATTCTCCGCTGGCTCTATCCCAACCAGAGTTGGATATGCTTTCCAGCTGCTCTGCCATCCTCAGCAGAGTTTCCTGGCTCTCATGTGAGCAAGACACACATCCTTTCCTCCCACCTTAGTAAAACAGCACCACTTTCATTCAGCTCCAAATTCCGGAGGGGTCTGTGGCTGTAGGGAGCAGTCCTGCCTTGGCTGGCAGCAGGGAATGGCTGGCTCCTCTCAGGTTGCCACCTCTCTCCCCACACAACCACCAGCTGAATAAATGTTAATGCACACCATAAATAAATTAGGCTGCTTCTCTGCTTACAGGCATCTGTTCCGAGCCCAGATGAAAGCCTGTGGGGGGGAAACCAGGCTCCAGCAGAACTCATGTGAAGGGCTGGCAGGAAGCATTTCTGCACAGCATTTCCCACAGCGGCAAAGCTGCTGTCACCCCTTTCTGTGGTGATTCCAGGTGGGCTTCCGCAGGTGCTCGCCTCAGCTGCTTCCAGGGCTGTCAGACAGCACTGGCTGGCTCTCCTGATGGATTAGGCAGTGTAGCAGAAGCTGAGGTTTGATGATTGCAGTGATTTCTCATGGGGCTGTGGGGAGGAGCAGCTTATTTCTGTTTGGCTGCTGACTGTCCCTGCACTGCTCAGGTTCCTTTCAGTCCCCCACGCCAAGCCTGTGAGACCCAGCCAGCTGGTTCCAGCCTGCCCACCCATCCTCGATGCACTCATTTCTAGGAAACAACCAGACTTGGTAGGGCACAGGGCTGGAAAAGGGGCTTGGGAGCAATGAGTTAGGCTGGAGAAGTGCGGTGCTGACGCCGATAACTTGACACTGCACACCCGTAACCCAAGCCAGGCTGTGGTGCTGTAACAGGACACGAGGCCCCATCACAAAGAGAAGAGCCACTTCCTGCCCGGCATGGCCCTGGACAGGGATCATGTCCCTGGGGAGGCACGGGCAGAGAGGCTCACTGGTGCCAATATCATCCCTGAGCCACAGGCAGCTGCTTGGCATTGGCCAGGCAGTACACACCAATGGAGAAGGAGTAAATTACGTTTAATGGTCATGAACCAACTCCTGGGAGTATCCACGGACTTCTCTTTTATCCCAGCAGGGCCTCCAGCCCTAGCCACATGGCGAGGTCTCTGAGGTGAGACCCTCCAGCCCTGAGCACAGTGCCCAGACTGTAATTCCATGCTGCTGGCTCTCCCATACATTGCTCAAACCATGAGCTTGTTCACAATTCCAGCTGGAGGCCACATGGCTGTTCCACTGTTATTGACAGGAGCACAGAGGGACTGTTCCTTCCCCACAACATTTAGGAGAGGATTTGTGCAGGATTTTACACACCCTGGTATTGTCTGCAAAGAGACAGCCCTGGCAGGAGCAATGGCTAAACCCAAGCCTGCTCAGCCACACTGCTGGGTCAAGAGGACTGTGTCTGTACCTAAATCCACAGAGATTTGGGCAACATCTCAACAGTGCCACTCACTATCATGTCTTTCAATGTTTCGTCATACTAGAGAAAAAGCCTGAGGTTCAGCAGAGATCCAGTCTCCTTGCCCAGGCCATTCCTCATCTCCTCTGCTACCAGCTCTGAATAACTCCCTTGTCCTCTCCCACTGCTCCCTCAGTGCCATTCCAGCTCCCTTCTTCACATCCCCTTTCCCACCTGAGATTCCAGCTTCAGATTACCCGGCTCCCCTTTGACAATGCGTGTGTGGGTGACCCTTTTATTCAATGCTTTGGACACTTAATACACCAACTGGAAACAGGGCTGGAAGAAAAACTGGAAATAAGCAATCCTGTTGGATCCTGTGGATCAAGCCCCAGTGGTGGGTAGACAGGGAATACATTGGCTCAGTTCAGCCCTGACTAGAGCTACTGGGAGGAGCAGACACTGCTACAGGTGCTGCTGGCCAGGAGTTTGGGATGGCAGTTAGTGACAGGGATATCCCACCTCTGATGCTGCTCAGCATCTCCAGTGACCCTTTTTCTTTGCCACCTTGAAACTGGTGAGCACAAGTTCTCTCCCTGCATGGAGTAATTGCTTTGAGCTCACGCAGAGGAACCTTTTCCTAAATGGAAATGGGGTTTTGGATATGCCCAAGTAGCTTGGGATCTAAAGTTGTGGTAGTTCATAAAAATAACAACAAAAAAAGGAGGAACTTTTCATTATATTTTTTTTTCAAGACTCAAATAAAACAAATTAACTAAATCAGGTTTCCCCCAGTCTTACTAACTATATTCTGATATTCAAAAAATGTCCTTATCAGCTACAGGAAGTTGAGAAAACACCACTTTGGGTTTTTTAGTGTAAAATAATTTGGCAGGTTTCTTCCAGGTCTAGTTGAAAAGGGAACATCTCTACCGGTGAACTGCAGCTCCTCAATGCCCTGATTATCCTGCTCCAAGCAGCCCAGTGGACACTGTGCCGCCAGACACTCTGGACACAAATACACACTGTTCTTCCATGTACTCAGTCCTTGCACAACCCAGGAGCTGTGCCAGGTTTTTATTTGCTTTCCTAGAGTGGGTTGTGTCTTCAGCTAATAAACCAGGAATGTGAGCACTTGGGGCTGAGCTGTGGCAAATATGAAGCGT
This sequence comes from Petroica traversi, assembly GCA_025920805.1. Lineage (NCBI taxonomy): Eukaryota > Metazoa > Chordata > Aves > Passeriformes > Petroicidae > Petroica > Petroica traversi. Next base: position 482,552 of record JAHLSL010000216.1, on the reverse strand, counting down.
GCTGAGCAGGAATTCAGCTGTGTGACACCCGGAGCTGCTGCTCCCTGCTGCCACAGCCCATTCACACCTCGGTGAGAGCTGTTCATTCACTCAAAGAGCTTCCAGAGCCATCCACAAGCTCCAGCCCTGAGTGAGAGCTGACCAGGCAGACATTTCCAGTGCCACAGGCACCGCTACAGACTAGCTCCAGAAGTTCAGCAAGTACCACGGATCTAACAGCAAACTCAGGCAGCTCGATGCTCCCTAAACTGAAAAGACATCCCAAAATGGCCCTCTCTCTGTGCTGGCCATAGACAACAGGGAAGGAGTAAGGCAGTACCTGCAGATTCTCCCTCATTGGGAGCTCAGGCACAGCAGTCTGTGCAAGGCCCAAAACCAGATCCTTAACTAACCCCAGGTAACCTGGAGCATCCCATTCTCCTACCTGGAGAGGAAGCAGGAACCTGGCAGATGCTGTGTTCAACTGCCACATCTGGCCCCATGCTGGGATCCTGGAATGGAGGTTATTCCATACTGCTGCTCTGTAAGCCAGCCTGGCAGGTTTCTGTGGCTGTCATGAGCACACAGAGCATTTGCTGCCCCATTTCTCTTCGGGAGGCTGGTCCTGACCTGCCATTTGGCACAGAGCAGCTCATGCTATGCTGGCAGGCTCCTATAAACAGTGTGTGCACTGCTAGATGATGTACAGATAATGTAAAGATTATATAAGGAACTGGCAAGCTCCAGAAGGCACTGCCAGGACTTCCCTTAGGCTGCTGTAATGAATGTGGAGGCCAGGGAGTTCAGCAGTGTGATTCAGGGAATGGAGGAGAGGTCCTTGGCATGGCACTGGCAAAGAAAACAAATCCAATACCTCTCATTCTTCACAGACTACTCTGTACTTGTCTGTACATCCCCCCATCCCTCTGTTGTGCTTTCTGCCAAGCAACAGCTGGAAACAAATGTGGGGAGGGTTAGGGAGGATCAGGTAGGATGCTGTGTGGTAAAACTAATTAATCAGAGAAGGATGTGCATGGATGGGAGGCAGGGGCCACTGGCATGTTGTACTGGGGGTGCTGTGCCCCTCTGGCTTGGCAGAAGCTTGGCAGAAGCCTGCTCCTATCCTCCTTGGCACTACTGAGCATTCCCAGAGACCTTAACTAATTATCCTGGCTGTCCCACAGGCAGTTTATCCCACTAGTGGATCTCCTGTACTCACTGAACAGAGCTTTTGCAGCCACATCCCCAATCCCTGCTAAATAAGGTTTTGCATAGAAATGGGGAGGGAACTTGGCACTAAAGATGTGCTCTGGCTTCCTGGACCAAGCTGATAACCCCAGCCCTCCAGGATGTGCATCGATCCAACTTTTTTCCTCATTTATTACTCTCTTTCATTCCTTCCACTCCTTAACATAAAGCCAAACAGGACTCTTTTCCTGCCAGGCAAGATTTTAGTATCATCACAGGCATTTCAGTGCAGCACTGTTTTGAGCCCTCAGGTACCACCTGGTACCTCTGCAGTGGTCTCAGCTCTTTCCATTTTTTCACTGGTGCCTGTGGGAAACACCATTCCCACAGCACTGTTTATCTGCAAGATACCCGTGGTAGATAACCTTTGTTGCCAGTTCCCCCACTCCTCTGGGTGTGAGGCAAGATTAAAGCTACCTAGTTAGAGGAGAACGGAAGTGAATTCCATTAAAGAACCATTTATAGGTTTCTTCCCCCTTAAAAGGATTGTCTGAGGAATCACTGGGCCAGACCCTGAGAAGCAAGAGATGATACAATTTACCCAAGGGTGTGCATGTCCCTTGTGTTATCCATGCTCAAGGCATTAATACCTGGATTCCCTGTCCCATTCATACAGCAAGTGTCTGGGATCAGTACAACTGCTCCTCAAGCCACAGGGGATCCCACCAGCACCTGCCAGGATACCCATGCTATGAGCTGGGTTTTTTCCTTACCATACACAAAAGGGACAGGACAAAGCTGTATTGTTTTCCCATCTCTTTGGCTCTCTTGGTGGACAATAGGGAAAAAGGACAGTAGTGGTCACTGTGGGTTCATGCCAGCTTTATCACCTCTGGCTGTTTGCTGTACCTGTGCCACAGCCCTGGAGCTCTCCCTGCCCTTTGCCTGTGTTATATCCAGAGTCCTCCACTGTCACAGACTGAAGGTCACAGAAGGAGATAAACAGAGGTGCAGATGGGTGTCTGAACTAATTTGGGGAAATCATCACTATGTTCCAGCAATGTTCATCTGTCACAGGGGGATTATGCAAATTCTCCACATCCTGGGGCCATGTTAGGTGTCGGATAACACCTTAAGATGCCGAGGTCCTGTTGCAGGACGCTGTAGAAATGCCAAGTGTCCTGGTGTGAGGTGTCAGATGAAGTGGGAGGAAATGAGCTGCTGCTGGTGCTGGTGCTGGTGCTGGTGCTGGTGCTGGTGCTGGTGCTGGTGCT